>PVJA010008746.1:0-63290 GCA_004027025.1 Myocastor coypus
TTTTTTTTTTTTTTTTGCACCAAGCATTCTAAACCCCTTCTCTGAAGTTTTTCATTTCATGCTTTGTCTTTCCTCCTTGATGCGAGCAATGAAGATTCCTATGATATTATTATGAAATCATTTTTCAGAAATTGTCCCTTGAAAACTTGATGTATCACAAGGTACGTGACAAAATGCACTAAGCAGGGACCAGTACAGCCCTGGAAACCCCAAAGGGCTCATATTTTATGGCACTGAGTCTGGGGTTGGGAAGTTATTTTGCAACCATGTATTTGTTGGTGGTCTCTGGAGTGAATGCTTCATGTATTTCTTCCTCTTTATCCGAGTGTAGATGTACTTGAGTGGTGACCACGTAAGAGGAACGAAACTGTGGGAAGCACTCACAGTTCATTTCCATTGTAATTTGATCAGCAGCAATCAACAGTTGGTCTAAAGAGCTACTCATACAAAAATAAACAGCTATTTCATAGTTATTTTTTCCAGTACTCAGAGAAGTGAACAATTTACAGAAATGAAAATAATGTATTGCCTGTAGAAAGTCCATTGACTAATAATGATTTTTTCCAATAAATTGTTTGTGAAGTCCATTATATTACAACATCAGAAAAGACCTGACAACGAGTCAATTATTATTAATGAGTTAAAATAAAAACTTGGGCTTGTTATACGGAGAAAAGAAAAACAGGTAAAAATCAGCCTGCCATGGGGGTGGATCTGGCACAACATGTGGTGCAGGGAATAGAACTGTGGTCCCTGTGGTTACCTAAGCTTTCCTAAGAGGGTACTTGAGACCACTGAGCCATCTCAGTGGTCCAGACATCATTTTTTTTTTTTTTGTCCTTTTGAGACAGGGTCTCGCTATGCAGTTCAGGCTGGCTTTGAGCTCACTTTTGTAGCCCAGGCTGGTCTCGAACTCACACCAATCCTCCTGCCTCAGCCTCCCGAGTGCTGGGATTACAGGCGTGCGCCACCACGCCCGGCTTAACATCATTTATTTTTAAATAATCAAAATATGTGTGACTTTCTTTTGTAGGACTTAAAAATAGTTTCCTTTGCCTCCTTTATTTATTTTAAGGAAATATTATTCTAAAACAGCAATAAATTACATTGATATTTTAATCATATCTAAAATACCATGATTGCTTTTGTTATCAGCAATAAAATAACATGTCCTGGTACTAACTGGTCACACTGTTGTAAGAAAAGACTTTAAGAAGCTCAAAATTATATAATATATAAGAGAGATAATAAGACAATTGAGAGGTCCGGCAGGATGGCTCAGTGGTCTAAAGCACCTGCTTAGGAAAGCTTAGGCAGCTGCAAGGACCATGGTTCAATCCCTGGCACCACATGCTGCGCTAGCCCTGCCCTCAGGGCAGGCTGAGCCTCCCATAAAAAAGAAATAAACAAACAAAAGTTCTGAAACAAGAAAAAAAATTAAAATAAAAAATTCTTTAAAAAAAAGACAATTGAACTCAGAATATTTACACAGTCATTATCAGACACACTGAAACAATGCTTTTAATTTTACAAACAAGCTGCTCTGTGTTAATATATGTTATAGGTCACTGTTTTTATTACCCACAATTAATTCTCATTTTTGCATAGAAAAGATGTACAAAAAATTATGTGAAGCCTTTTCTGTGAACCCTTTTTTACTTGTATCATATGTTACTTTTGAGTATGGTTATCCAGGAGATGTAAGAAGGGCCACAGAAGACAACCATTAGAAGTAGAGTCTTAGCCGGGCGTGGTGGTGCATGCCTGTAATCCCAGCACTTGGGAGGCGGAGGCAGGAGGATCAGTGCGAGTTCGAGACCAGCCTGGGCTACAAAAGTGAGCTCAAGGCCAGCCTCAACTGCATAGTGAGACCCTGTCTCAAAAAGACAAAAAAAAAAAAAAAAAAAAGAAGTAGAGTCTTGTCACATTTTAATCTTATGGGCATTTGAATATTATTACTTTAAAATATATTGAAATCTTCCATTCAAAAGTCTCATGCAAATTATTTTCCCCAAGAATTTTATGATGAAAAGAGAAATAGCTACCTAATAATTTTCTGATTTATGAGAATTATATTTATATTGTCAAATAATGGTAAGGAATAAGTAGCCTTTAAAGGAATCAGTCCAGAGAAATGAATCAAAGAACACAAGTTGGGTCTAAATGATCCACATAGCTGTTCTCTACACTGAATGGATGTGGTTAAAGAAGTCTGGTGAACCTCAAGCACCAAACGAGGGTGTGTGACCCTGGTTTAAATGTATCACAGCCACAGAAGTCAAATAAAGACTAAGTCTTTAACCTAACTCAGGCTAAGTGGAGTCCAGGTAAATATTTTTTAATGACTTTTTGTTTTCCTGTGCCTAACACAAAATTCTTGGTGCTCACAACTTTCAGGAGAAGAGGTTCATTTTGGTTCTGTGGCCAGAAAGTGAAGTCTGTGACCAAGGAAAGCTGTTCACCTCAGGGCAACCATAACGTGAAAATAAGAGGAAAAGAGGCCAGAGAATGAAATACAACAAAATATCAGTCAATTTTTCATTGCTGGGACAAAATATTTGAGACATCACACTTAGAGGAGGAATGTTTTACTTTAGGCCGTGATTTCAGGAAGTTCAATCCACCACAGTTTGATTCTGAGGAAACAGTTCACCTGGACTATCAAATCTAGCCCTTTGTCAACTTGGTACCAGAACACAGCTCCTTAAGCCACACTTAGTTTCCAAATGAACACAAAGTCATAATTCTGGCTAACATGGTAAAGTATCCAATGTACAACTAAAATGTAAAATCCCTTGACCAACATGACAACAGTTCCTGCTTTTTTTTTTTTTTTTTAAATGTATGTATTTGGTACAGGGTCCCACTATGCTGTTCTGACTTGGACTCATACTGATTCTCCTGTATCCAGCATCCCCAGCGCTGGTTTGCAGGCATGCACCAGTAAGCCTGGTCTCTCTTCTCCAATTCAGTTCACCCCAGGGGCGGGGCAGGTGAAGCATGCAGGACAAAGGATTGAAACCTGGTCCCTGTGCTTGTCAAAGCAGGCACTTAGTCCACTGAGCTATCTTGTAGGCCCAGTTCCTGCATTTCTAAGAGATTCATGTCAAAGTCTTCTTTGACACCTAAGGAAAACTCTTAGTTTACTACACTTGTTAAATATTCCAACATGTAGTGATGTAGGATAAACATTCCCAGTTCAAAAAGGAAGACTGTGGGGAAAGAAACTGAATCTGACCGAAATCCAGCAAGACAAATATTAACACTTTAACTCCATGTGGGATACCTAGGCCACAGAGTCATGTGAAATGTGCATTTCTGAAGACTTAAGGCCTCATTCCTAAGGCCTTGTTGGTGTTACCTCACATGATCTCTTTCTTGGGACACTTCCACTCATTGCCTACATTTATTTCCACATTCCTGGCACCTGTGACTTCCTAAAGTCTCCACTGCACCTTTAGCCTCATTCCTGAGGCTTTGACCTGTTATGGTCATACTGCATGGCTTCCAACTGTAGAGGGCCACCTGAGCAGTTCTCCTTGAAAGAAGAGTGTTCATCTCCATTTTGGCTGAGCCTGACCCTGTTTCCCTGTATGGATATGTACAGATCTGGCTAGGGCTTCTCTTTCTTTATCATTTCAGTTGCTCTTAATGAATGCATATTGGTCTAGCAAGGTGCTGATGGTAGTCTCTGAAGGCAACATGTGTGTTTCCCTGACAACCGACACCTGCTGCTCTTCAATGTAAGCCAGGTCAAGACAGGACAAAGAGCCAGTGCTCTGCCCTACCAGATCGGATTGAGCCTTGAGATAGAGGCTATGAATTCCTGGGGCTTGAAAGATTATACATCAGAGCCAAAGCACCAGAACCCTGAAACATTAGATACTATCTCAATAGCATAATGTAAATTACTTTCTCTGCATTTCCTTTTTGCATATGGCACAGGTAAATGTCGGTCACCCACTTAGCTCAGCTCACAGTATTCACCTGCTTCCCACGATTCTGTTATTCTTCCTCAAGCCACTCTCTTTCACTGAATAAGACCTGGGTATAGCCCTAGGTCAGCCTCTTTGTTCAAAAAAGCCATCTTTGTGGCTGGATTTAGGACCTATTGGCTCCTCAATAATTATACATATGTTTTAGTGTCTTTACTTTCACCATGGATTACACTGGGAATGGTAGATTAGAATTAAATTGGTGGGATTCTAGTAATGGATCTTTGGGATTACAAATATTGACTTCTTGAATCAAAACGAGAACCTGAAGGGAACTCCTACATCCCAGGCCTTCTTTATAAATCAGAGTAGAAACCTCACTGATCCCGTGACTCTTACATGCTGCATACCTGAACAATTGGCTGCAGCCACTACAAACAGTGATTAGGCCCTCTTGGATCATGGCTACAGCAGCCTGAGTCCATGCCTGGCTAAGCACAGGAAAACGAATCTCAGAGAGCTAATTTTCTAGACTGTCATTCTTGACCAGGAGGTCCAAAGTCTCTTTTCTTTTTTCTTTTTCTTCTCATTTATGTATTTGGTATAGGGTCTCATTACGCAGCTCAGACTCATAGTGATTCTTCTGTTTACAGCCTCCCAAGTGCTAGGATTACAGGCATGTGCTGCTACATCTGGACCCAGTCACTAGCTCAATGAGCTCTGGAGGCTGGGCCAGCATGGCATGCAGGACCAGGGATTGAACCCTGGCTCCTGAGCTTGCCAAAACAGATACTTAGTCCATTGAGCTATCTCACCAGCCCTCAAAGTCTCTTTTCTTAAATGAAACTTTGATACTTGTAAGCCTGAAAAGGGTGAGAGTTGTGTTAGTTCTTGACATGTCCTCAAGGTATCTTTTTACTTGATCCTACTCAAAATGCTTGGGGTTTTTTTAATGTACTTACCTCTTTAATGACCATATGTGGCTTCACCCCAACTTTACACAGTTACTTTGAGGCAAACTTTTAAGTTTTTCCCATGCCTCTATTCTGCTGTATGCTGCTGTTTCTCAAGACAAATCCCCTTGAAAGGAATAAACAGTATCCATGCCACCACTAGAACATTGTGCTGCCTTGAAATTTCCTCTGCTAGATCCATTACTTCACTGTCCTTAATTTTACATCCGGCAAAGTCTCAGAATACAAGTAAACATTTGGACACATTTTTCCAGCATATTATATATATGAGCTTTATTCAAGATGCCAGAGGAATGCTTGTTCCCGTCTGAAACCTCAGGTAGCTGGTCTTGGCCATTTGCATGCCTGTCCATATTCTGGGCTTCTGAGCTCCAACTAGAAATGTCCATCAGGCTCTGTTTACAACATTTTATTGAAACTTTATTTATTTATATATTGATTGATTGATTGATTGATTGATTGTTGGCTTGATGTGCTCTGGGGACAGGACTGGTATAGCATGTGGTGGCCGGAGATCAAACCATGGTCTCTGCAGCTGCCTAATCTTGCCTAAGCAGGTACTTTGGACTGCTGAGTGCTTATTTTACTGAGCTATTCTTCAGTCCTTGTTTAGAACCTTTTAGGGGCTCCCTAGCCCACATCTCTACATTTTTTTCAAACTCTTTCCTTAAGCCAATGTCCAAAGGCCAGTGAGGTAGCTCAATGGACTAAGCACCCACTTAGGAAAGCAGAGGGACCAGGTTTCAATCCATAGTACTGTATGCTACCCCAGCCCCACTCCAGCTGGCCACAAAGTCCAGGTCGGGTAGCACATGCCAGTATTCCCTCTCCCAAGGAGGCTGAGGATCACTACAAGTCTGAGCTGCATAGTGAGATCCTGTATCAAATACATTAATAAAATACAGCCAAAAGCTTTGGGTCAGATAGTCAAAGCAACAGCCCCTTTCTTAGTGCTAGTTTTGTGTGTGTTTGTGTGTCAGTCAGCTTTTGGTTGCTGAGACTAAATACTCAATATATATATATATATATATATATATATATATATATATATATACATAAAGAGGTTTTTGTGTTTGTTTTATTCATGCTTTTAGAGAATTTAGTCCATTTTCCTCTGATCACAAGGCAAGAACATCATGATGGAAAGATGGGCACACCTGGGAAGTGCATCAGAACAATATCAGAGACAAACAGATAAAGAGCTACATGGATTCTAAGGTCATGCCTCAATAACTGACTCAGAAAAACCCGTAAGTATGTTGTGTAATGTCCCATACGTTTCCCAAACAAATTATGTTGTTATTTTACCTTAAAACCACAAATTTCAAAAGCCCTAACCCACCTCCTTTACCCAAGATCTACCTCCTAACAGCATATTCAATTATGAATTGATCAATGAATTAATTCATCAATGAGTACAATAAACTTCTCTCATAATTAAATTCATCTTTTGAAAGCCCCATTCTGAACATACAGGACTGAGGGGAGTATTTTTGATCTGAACTCCAACAGGCACCTCTGGGAAAGAGGAGCAGTTCTTTGCTGATATAAAACTAGCAGTTGTGAACATGCTTTCCAGAACCATGACACTAAACCTAAGAAAATCACGGAAAAAAAAAAACAAGGTCTAGAAAGAGAGTAGAGCCAGGCATGATGGTGCACTCCTGTAATCCCAACACTTGGGAGGCTGAGGCAGGAGGATCGGTGTGAGTTCGAGACCAGCCTGGGCTACTAAAGTGAGCTCAAGGCCAGCCTGAATTACATAGAGAGTCCCTGTCTCAAAAAGATGAGAGAGAGAGAGAGAGAGAGAGAGAGAGAGAGAGAGAGAGAGAGAGAGAATAGAATAGTGTACAGAGTCCACTTCAATAGATAGCTCTTTGTGTCCTGCCATACCTGAAATCAGCTGTGTGGTATATTCCTTTCAACCATTTTTAATTAAGCTGATCCGAGTTTATATATATACATATATATATACATATATATATATATATATATATATATATATATATATATATACTTTTTGTATTTAGGACAGGGTCTACAGGGTCTCACTACATAAATTGGACTTGCAGTGATTCTCCTGTTCTCAGCCTCCCAAGCACTGGGATTACAGGTGTACCCCACCACACCCAGTCTTACAGTCTCAATGGCAATCTCAGCATGCCCTGGGGGCAGGGCCAGCACCAGCACTGTGAGCTGGGGACAGAGCCCCAGCCACCACACTCTAAGCAGGTACTGTAGTCCACTGAGCTATCAGGCTGGCGCCATTATTTACATTGTAAAATTGCTGATTGATACATAAACTAATGTTCATTGATACCTCCACAAATATATTAAATAATCAATAAGAGCCACCTTACTACTTGACATCTAGCTATGTTTTAGAGGAATTCTGAAATTTTGTTACAACCTAAATTATGGCTTTCTTCAAATATCAGCCCATTCTATATCACTTCCTGAGATATCAACTGTGTATAAGGCATAGTATAATCTTTTACTACTGCACAATAAACCATCCTTGATGATTTGTGTACAAACACATAAATACAATGAGAAAAAATGAAGGATAGCTTTTATTATAACAAGAAGTCTACTATAGAAGGCAACAACTGATTTCATGAATTCAGAATCAATGTATTTCCCCTAATAATTTTAATTTTTAAATGTTTTAAACTCCCTCATTTCAGTAATGTGAGAAATCTTAAAAAAAAAAAAATACTGAATAGGCAGTAACATTTTAACGAAGAAGAAAGACATGTAAAATAAGAAGGAAGTTTGTGATGACTGTCTCCTAGCAAATAATTGTGAAATATGAGTAAATCAAATGTTAGAGCTTGTATCTCCAACTCTTAATATTTTCTTAAAGAAAACATTGGTAAATTGTCAACAATATCTACGCACTCTGATATTTTCTCCCAGATAAACAGCCACTTAGCAGTAATCTAAGGTGGTAGACCTGGTTCTAACATTTACATTTGCTTGATGAGAAGATGTTGAAATGCTCACAAGTGCACTTATTAAGCAAGAGGAAAGACTGAACAGCGGCCCTCTCCAAATGTTGACAGGAGATTCAGAAGGAAAGGAGGCAAATGCTTTCAAAATGCGAAACTGTGCAGGAAAAGAAAATCAAATCAAGTTTCCAGCACTTCTTAATTTTTTTAAAAGTATTAAAAATACCAAAAGAATACATTAGAAATGATACAGAATTTCACTAAACAAGATGCTAGGAATTTAACAATGGTTGTTCTACATCGTATTCTACATTTGTTTGTGGGTCTGACGTGTATTTTCCAAATATCAAGCATGATATGCTATCAAAAAGAAGTTGAAATTAATTTGATATTGATGGTCACATTACCATGCATTCCTGCATGAATTAGGTATTCATTAACATTTGGTGATCTATATCCCAAGGTTTACATCTACATTTGGTATCTATGTTGTTACAGTCAGTAACTTCTGCAACATATTTATCTGCTAATTTAGTCATTTCCTTGAAGGATGTGAGACAACTTCAGAAGAGAACTATGAAGGGATTCATATATACTTTTTCAGGGTGCCTGAACAGTTTCAATAAACAGAACACATAAGACTTTTAAAGTGCATTTTAAATATCAGGAGATTAATTCATTTATTACAACTTAAAATGTATTCAACAATGAGGCTGGGGAGATAGGTCAGGGGCACAAGTGCCTGCCTGGCAAGTCCAAGGTCCTGAGTTTGATCCCCAGTTCTGGAAAAAAAAAAAAAAAAAAAAATGTACCCTACAAAAAAGACGAATATGAGTCTTTAAAGTTTTAATTTTAGGGGTACATCACATACTAGGGGGGACATGATGAGAAATAGTCCAAGTGCACTTGTGTTTCCCCAACACCTTTGTTTCTTTCACTTCAGACATCTGAGCCCGCAGGAGACAGAGGAGAGCTGTGAGGGTATGAAATTCCTTGCTGATGTACTTAGCCATTTTTTTTAATTCCTTTATAAAATGAGAGTTTCAAAAGATATCTAATTTTTTTCTTTTGCCTGAAGTAAAAGTGTTTATTTATGATGTCCTATTCAGTAGACTTTTTAAAATCCTCTTACTATTTATAGACAGCGAAGCTAGGTAAAATTATCCTAGGCAATCAAGCAGGGCTGAGCCCTCCGGGAGATCAGTGCAGAAGATGAGAACACATTACGGCTGTGCCCGGAAGCCCATCAGCCTAAAGCCAAGGCAAAGCCGGAACAGCCGGGCCTCGGGGCCCCCCAGGGTAAGTACTAAACTGAAGACTGTACTATAATTGCCATCACTTGTTCCAGTAAGGTCTAAATGGACAGCAGTCACTCAGGTGACTCACTAAGACCTGCTGAACCATCCCTTCCTTAAAAACGTCTTTGTTCTTTTCATGTACTACCTGCTCCCCCCCCAATCAATGTTAATTAAGCTGCCATATTTGTAATCCTATTGGTTAATCCTAATTCTGAGTCGCATTGTACCTACTTTGTGATTTTGCTGTACAAAATTTCCTTTGCGAAGCGAACCCCTTGGCAACCTACCTTTGGGTCCTCTCCTACCTCTCAGGAGTCATCACTCTCAAAAATTTTTTCCTACTTTGTACCTCTGTTCCATAGAATTCATGATTTGATTCTGCGATATGAACTCACGCTGTCTGATATCGAGTAGTGAGTTATGTATTTTCCCTGTATCACTCTGGTTTCTTGAACTCTTAAGCCAGTATTTATTAAGTAATATATAAGATAAAAATGCATGTGTTACAGAAGAGCTAGTTTGACAGCTCAAAGCATAGAGCTGACTGGAAGGAATGGCTCGGTAGTTGAATCATCATATTTTACTAACACACCTAAGTATTAAAAAAAAATCACTGTTTTAGTAGTAGCATTGTATTCTTTCAATTAGTCTAAAAGTGAACTGTATATTTTTGTTATCTTAATGAGAGTTGTGCAATCATTTTTCTATTTTAAGTTTTCTAAGTGCATCCTTGCCATATGTAATGTAGGCATTCCTCGGGCGGGGCCGGGTTCTCCTGTGGCACACACCTCGGCGCCTGTTTCGTCCCTTTCCCTCCACCCCCTCCCTCCACTCATCCCTTCTCATCTGCGAAGACCTATCTTCCTTCTTCCTATTATCTTGTATTTTGTTCTTTATCGATACTTCGTGTTTCTTGTGTTATTCAAGCCTGGTACCCTCATTTTTGTGCCATTGTTTCTCTTGGATTGACGATTGTATTTTTCTTAACGATAGACATTGTTAATTTGGGATCATATCCAGCACTTTTTCAGTATTTAAATATAGAGCAGCTTACACGAATGGCTTCTACACAGCTTAATTATATTCAAGCTGCAAATAAACTCATATGCTTCAGCCATGCATTTGCAAATACAAAGCAGGGGCTCCCTCTGCATAACCATCTGTGCACTGCTTTTGTCTTTTAGATTTAATAATATACATAATAAAGCCAAATCTGCATTAAAATCAGAATTAGATAATTGGAACATGAGGCTAGCTACAGGTAACACAATGATTTTATTTTCTAACTGCTTAACAAATTTCAAATAATGGTAGTGATGGCAGCAATAAATGGGTTTTTAAGAATAGAATCCATGTCAGCCCATAAAGACAAAGTTATATCGAATACTGGCTTGACAAATCTAAAATTACAGCAAGGCCACTAAAGTCTCATATAATTTCCAGGCCACTGGGCTGCCCCATAAATTTCAGACCTGCAGGATCCCCACAATCACATAAACCATGTCTTAAAATCTCTCCCGCTCTCTGCGCATCCTCACACATGTAACTTTTAGTCTCACCACCCTGCCACCAAGTACACCAAGTAGCTCCAACCATAGAGAAATTACATTTTCGTGATCCCAAAGGACATGAAGTCCATGCCCAAGATTCTAGCAGAGCAGAGCTGCTGGTGAGGGCTCTTCCTGGTGCGCAGTGTCTTCACATGAAACAGATCGCAAGTCCTCGTGTTTCTCCTTTCAAGGGCACAGACCAACTTATAATTGCACCTAAACTTGGTTAACACCCCAAAGCCCTATCTACAAAACAACATCTTACTGGGAGTCAAGTCTTTAATATATACATTAGTTCAAGAGTAAAATCTATTTGGCCAGTAGCACACATTTTTTCAATGGATAAATAAGTAAACTGTTTCTTTAGAGTGTTCTGAATTATTTCTCTTGTACAATCTCCCAAATGGAATATTGTGACAAAATCAGTCATCCCAGATCATTCACTTTCTTACTACTGTCTTAACTAATTTCCACATTTAGTGTTACTTCTATTATTTTTTTCATTTATACATTTATTATAGAGTCTCACTACATGGCTTGTACTTGTAGTGATCCTCCTGTTTTCAGCCTCCCTTGCACTGGGATTGCAGGCGTGAGCCACGGTGCCAGGACTTGATCACCAACTCAACACACCCCAGGGGCAAGAGCTGGCATGGCATGCGGGACCAGGGATCAGACCCTGGTTCCTGTGCTTGCCAAAGCAGGTGCTTAGTCCACTGAGCTATTTCTCTGACCATCAGAGGGATCTCTAATATCTCACTTCTTTTACTTTTTTCCAAAGCAATCATCTGTCTTCCAACTTCAGCTGGGTACTCAAAGCTGCCAGTATAATTTTCTCAAAAATTACTCCAAATTGTCACCACATTCTTCACCTCCCTAACATCATCTTCACCTTCCTGACGTCATCAGTGGCTTTGCTTTTGCCCAGTCACACATACTCTCTTGGTCTTATTTCAAGATCTTTATGTCAGGTCTTAAAACTAGCGCCTTGCCCAGCTAGGGCAGAAACAACAAAAACCCAGACAGATCTGTTATTCACATGTTTGGGGCTACCCCAGCCCACTGGAAGCCAGCAGTCTCCAGCATCTTCACGGATGCAGCTCACCCAGCTACTGGCTGCCCCACACAACTCAACCAACAGAGAGCTGATGCCACAAAGAACGCAAGAGACATGCTGTGCCTGTTGGCACCTGCTGCACCCAGCACCACCCTGTCTATCACATAGCCACAGACTCTGCCCTCAGAGATCCGAAATTTTGTACCCACTCCCCTTCCTAAGCTCACTTATAAAACATGTTCTCACCCTTTGCTCAGGACCAGTGATCTTTCCACCCCTAGCTAGGCTGCACCTGGTCTGCCATGAAGTCCTCATACATTGTTCAGGCTCTGTCTGGATTGGCTCATCTGTGCCTCAGTTTACCCTAACACTTTGTACTTTTTGACCTTATTGACTATGCTTTGCACCTAAAACATATGCAAAATATGCAAATTTTTTGTAGCATGTGTCTAAAAAACATATAAAGGTCACTGTGATTACAAAACACATATTGAAGGAGCGTCATAGATCTCCCCAGATTACTTTACTTGGCATCCCTGTGGCTACAACAACTTCTAGGTCACTAGCAGAAGCTTAATAAAATCTTACTGAATGGATCTACCTTTTCATGAAGAAGAAATTTATAAATGTTGATGTTGACAGTTGAATGACAGAACCAGAGAAAGATGTTACTACTCTTCAACTAGAAAGTATTGGAAATGCTAAGACCAACTTGTACAGTTCATGATAATTCTTCCTCTTTGGAAATGTAGCAATGAGGTTCATTTAGCCCTTGAAAATAATGAAGTAGAAATTTGATGTAGTCAATTGTATGCCACAAATTAACTGAAGTATCTACGAACTTTCCTGGAGGAGAGTCTTGCTCTAATTCCATGCCCCCTTTAAAACATTTTCTCAACAAAAATGGTGACAAAACCTAGTTTATTCGAAAGCATACTTGATGGCAGGTACGAGACTATGGTTGTAGTTTTTCTAGGTATTTTGTTATGTTTTCTAAGAGAAGTTAGTTAACTTCTTAGATTTCAAATTTGTTACTGAGGAATGATTTCATTATTTCTAAAATCCCTTTGAGCACTGACTTTCTATTTTAGCCTGATAAGATTTAAATTTTTAAAACCCTTTCTTCTTACTTATTCTTTAAAACATAAAATCACTATGCAGCACTTTCCCTTTCCAAAAACTTTCTTTGTCAGCATTTCAAGATGCTTAGGCATAAACTTTTATACATCTTAGTTCAAGAAATATTAATGTTTCAGTTATATTCCTTTTAAGTCTTCATAAAGATTATGTCGTGTTATAATTTTAGGAGTGCTAGTAATGAATAATATAAGCAAGGTTTAAAGAGTAGAATGTTTTATGTCTAGATTTTTTTCTCTTAAATTGGTTTCTGTAGTATTTTATACTAGTTTGTTGTGTCAAACTACAGAGAACGATTTTTTTTCAGCACTAGTTATTAATGAAGAAATAGGCCAAGTTATTACTAATCCCAGGGAATGTGATTAAGGTACAGAAATGATTGTTATACTGCAAATGAATGCTAGTAGCAATTTTATGGGTACTAATTTGAAAGTCTAAGTGGAAGTTATAGGGTCAGAGTGATAGCTAAGTAGACATCATAGTTTTACTATAACTGTTCAGCATGCCCTAAACTTAAGGTTTGATCCCCAGGATCCCCTCAAAAATGAAAAATTTACCTTATATGTTTTATCGAGAAAATATGTAAGTGCCAGTATTTTCTCTGTACAGTTCAAAAGATGAATGGACACTGAAGATAATCAAAACCTGACTTCAAACCTCTACCTAAAAACTTAAATATAGAAAGTTTTACAAATAATTATTATTTATCCTTCAAGAGACAAAAGGTTTTTATGCTATGCCATATTCCAGAATGATAAAAAGCTTAAAAGAGGTCCACACAAACCCTACTAGCCCACTATTGACTCCCTGGTCAAGATACTCACGGACTATATGAAAAACAGGAAATACTTTAGATTCCTTTGCGAACATAGATGGAGAAACACTAAACAAAGTATTAGTAAATTGAATTCCATACAGTTTGCTTTTAAAGAAACAAAAGCCAGTGCATGATAATTAATAAACTATACTCAAAACTTGCAAAGATGTTTCAACATTTAAACATATTCAATTAATTGAATAAATCACTGTAATAGGTCAAAGGGAAAACTTATTTCAATAGAAAACAAAAAAGCTTCCACTAAAATCCACACATACTCATCATAAAAGCAAACAAAAACTCTAGCAAACTAGGAATAAAGAGCACTCGACCTAGGATGATGAACAGCATTGATTCAAACATCCACAGCACTGTCATGGGAAAAATACTTAAAATTCCCACAGTCTGGTTATTGGAACAAGGTGAGAAGGCTAAGTTTGAGGGTGCTCTCATTAGCTGGTTAGGTCAAATATGAAAGCGAAGGAAAATCTTTGTATAACTCCAATCAATAAGGGTAAAAATAATGAACTTCAAACATGATGAATAATTTGAGTGAACCGCTAAATAGATGGAAATAAATCATGCTCATGAGTGAAAATTCAATTATAGTTCCTTATAAATTTATTCAAAAATTTCACTTGAATTTCAAAAAGAAATCTTTCATGAAATTTGATGATTTTTATCCTAAAGTTTATATGGGAAAGCAATGAAACAAAAATAAAATTAAAAAATAACAAATAACAAATAAGTCACTTGATTAAAGGAATTTGTTTTAATTGAACAAAGGTTATGTGAGTTTCTTATTTTTTATTTTTTTCTTTTAATAAGAAATAAAATGGGACAGTTTCACAATACTTTAGTAGGACAATCACAATAATTAATACAATTCACATTATTGTCTTCATAGTAGTTGTTCCAAGTAAAAGATGCAGACGTGATAAGTTTTCTAAACACTATTGATTCAAATATTTCTTCTCATTGAACGAACAGAAAGTTGTTGTATACATAGTCCAATAGTCCATAATAGTAGTGGGTTATCCAAAGAACTGGCAATGTTGGAAGCTGTTGACTTGAGACTTTTACAGCTCAGCATACTAATCTAGCTTTACTTTTTATGCCTCGTGGTTATACTTTTCTGATAGGTGGTTAAGGCCAAGTTAAAGGAAGACCTATATAACAAAACATGTAATTTTTGTATCTGACAACATCAGTCAAATCCCCTCAGGATTAACCTGGAAACCATGTACAGCATTTTGTAAAACTTTTGTCAGTGTCTGCCATCTGGATGAGTCACAGCCATTGCTTGACCAGTTTGCCCTCTGTGAAACCTGGAGAGTATGTTTTCTCTCTAGGTGACTCTCCTTAGACCCACTATACATTGTCAGTCCCTTTCCTCTGTGGCCCTATAATCTCCTTGAACAGAAAATTTGGGACACCACTGAGTTATACAATGTTACAGCACAGGTTCTCTTATGTCCTGAGTTCTCACTGACCTTTAAGGGCTAGGGCCAAAATATTTGCTATCTTTATAGTCCTTCTTTTTCCCTAAATTTATGGTCTGCAAACTTAAGATGTTAACTCTCCAGAAGAGAAGCTTAGTGATACTATTGCTCTATAACACTGGTACTTACACTTAACATCACTGTCTTTCTGAATATTAAATGCCTTAGACTTAACATGTAACTGGCATTTTCTATCAATCACTGCTATTCTAATGACTCCCTGTATAATGTGATTTTAAAAAACTGTTGCATTTTTTTACACAGAAATTTCGAAATCTAAGCATACACTAAATTGTAGCAGGTCAATCCTATGGTATTTTTCCTTGTCTCATATTCTCTTTAATTATCCTTTTCTGTTTTCTTTTAAAACAAACATTTACTTGAGAGAGTCTAGCATTTTAAAATAAACATTTACTTGAGAGAGTCTAGCAATGATTGAAATTACATTAGAAGCAGCACACATCTAGAAGACCAGAATGACAAGAATTCCATACATGGTTTTAGTCTTACACATTACTACTCTGAGTGTCAAAAACTCATACGGCCCTGTTCATATGCTTCTAACATATATCAAGACTTATTGCCAGATATAAATTAAGCAAATGAAAAACAATTAAGAAAAGAAAAACATATCTCTGAATATTTGAAAACTCATAACAGAGAAGGTATAAAAAATAAGTAAAAGTAAGTTTCCCAAAAAATGTTACCAAATGAACAGATTTGTTTTATTTCTCTTATAATATAAAATCAGAAATCTAACTTACAACCTACTTAGCCTCAGTGCAGTAACAACTTAAATCTGTGAATATTTTTAAATAGAAAAAAATAAATACCTTTATGATTTGAAGTTAAGGAAAGATTTCTTAAGTATGACACAGGAAATTCCAAACATAAAAGATAATGTTGAAGATTTCCAATACATGAAAATTTTAACTTTAGAAACCAAGCACAAGTAAAAATAAATAAATAATAAACAAGCCACTTACTGGGGAAGCCTTTTCAATTCATTCATTAGTAAGAGAATTACAATGATATAAAGAACTCTCACTGATAAAAACAGGCAGACAGCAAAAAATGAAAAAAAGATACACATAGCAGGCTCAGTAATAAAACCAAATGTCCAATACATGCAGGAAATAATTAAGGATGTAAAAAAGAAAATAGTGAAATAACCCACATTCAACAGACTGACAAAATTTTTTAAAAATTTTATGATACTGTTCATAACATTATGGAAAATGGCAACCTTGTATGCATTGCTGATGTATAAAATTATATAAATACTCTGGAAATATGGTAATATCCTGGTAAAGCTGGACATGTGTGCTGTACTTATATGTCCGGTACACCACTCTCCTTTAGAGAACCCTTACATAAACAGTGGGAAAAATCTAGATGCTCCGCCTCACTGGAAACAAGTCTAACTCTCAATCCCAAAACAAAACAAAAAGACAAACTGGGGCTGGGGAGATAGCTCAATGGCCTAAGCACCTGCCTGGCAAGTGTAAGGTCCTGAGTTCAATCCCCAGGACAAAAAGAAAAAAGACAAACTGTATTCTCTATCAAGTCTAACACCCTGCACTGAAAATAATAGGAACAGGGCATTCAGCGCAGTGTTATAGCATGTGTTTAGCATGCCCCAAACTCAGGGTCTGATCCCCAGCACTCGCTAAAAGCCAAACACCTGTCTATTACCAGGATGAAAGCTTGAAAATGAAATACCAGATGCACGTTCACAATCCCAATATGCTGGGAGATGGAGGATAGGGTACAAGGATTGCTAGGCACAAACCCAGCCACAAAAACTTAGTCACTTAAAGTTATCTCAAATTTATAAGATTAAATAAGGATTTGGGGTGTAGTTCAGTGTGAAAGTCTTGGGTTCAATCCCCAGTACTGGGTACAGAAGAAAAAAGGCAAACAAAGAGATGCACGTTAAGTAGTTATATAAACATGCCTACATAAAGCATAATATTACACTTACGTAACATGAAATTGAAAGCACTAATGAACAGGAATGAAGCAATCAAGAAAGGCTTAAGTGCTCACATTTTATTCTGCAATATTTTATTCCTTTAAAAAGTATAAATATGTTAAATTGTCAAAGACTTAGTAAACCATTTTCTTGTGTAATGATTATACTATTTCTATGGCTTTCATATATGCTTGAAAGCTTTGTTTTTGTCATAAGAGGAGAGGTCTGATCATGGACCCAGAACTAATGTAAATATTATAGAAAACACAAATACAAAGAAAAATTTTAGAAAGGAAACAGTTAAGGCAAGCTCTGTAATTTGCTTTCAACATAACTAAATGCTGCCTTTGTGTTAATAAACCAATAAACACAAGATCAAAATCATTTCCATTATGTTTTTGTGTTTCTCAGTAAAAATAAAACATTTTGCTTAAAACTATTACTTAAGCAAAATGTAGCTGAAGTTTTCATGCCTCTAATATAGGGCCTGGGAGATAGTTCGGCAGCATAAGACCCTACCTGGTAAGGAGAAGGTCCTGAGTTTGATGCCTGCTACCAAAAAATGAGGAAGAGGAAGAAGAATCTAATAGAAAATATTTGAAAGAGATTCTTTATAAACTTATAAGCATAGTATATTGCTATATAGTTATATTTAGAAAAATATAAACATGTTTTGAATAAAACTTACAGGTTAAAATTAAGTTATTTTGTTAGCAACATAGCTCAGTGATATAGTACATGTTTAGCTCATTCAAGGTCTTCAGTTCAATTACCAAGCACCAACAGAAAAAATAAATCGAGTGTGAGCATCTTTAAAAACTAATTTTAATCACTTGAGTACCTGGATCACCATGTTTTCAATTTACCACTCATTTATTTTATAATCATTCCTGATTATTTTCCCTAGACTTCCAACTGAACTTGCAATTCCCACTGTAGCTGGTGCCAACATTTCCTATTTATCAGAACTCATGGGTTTTGCTGCCATTTAGCATGCTGAATACCCATTTGTTAACAAAATGTCGATACATGATGATAGCCAAAGGGCAGAGCTTTACCTGGACAGATATTCATCATGTTTAATGCAGCACAGCTTGATACTTGTGAAGCCATCAAGCAACCTGAAAGGTTCTTGCTAAAGATTGATGACATAACAATTATAGAATCTTCATAATAGCAACAACTGCAGGTTACTATGGCATACATCAAAAATGTTACTCTTCTGTATCCAGATTCATTGTTAGCCAAGTTATATCAATAGTTTGAAGAGAGGAAATGCAACAGAAAGCTATGATCTTGTTATTCCAAATCTGTGATTTCATGGAGCATACACATTGCTGTACTTGGAAATACACTATTGAGAACAATCCATTTGTAAAGTCACCATATACCACAATGGTTAGGATCAGGCTTTAAGATAGGATTTCACTGGCTACATGTCATATGGGATGCATGAAACACAAATCTAGAAAAAACAACAACAATACATTACTGGTCAGTTTGTTTTAAGATTGTGAAATACCTTCTTTATTTCAGCTGCAATGTAGTATTATCAAAAAAGCATGATTTTTGTCTTTCTTCCTTTTTTCCTCTAGAAATAATGTACTTTTATAAATCAAACTGATACAAGGTTGGTAATGCAGGACACACGTGACATCTGCTCCTCCATTCCCAACTTTATATCAGTTTGATTTATAAAAGTACATTTTGCTGGAGGCTGCCTCTATTTGGTCTAAAAATGGTTTTTCTATGTGTATAAATTAACTGATTACAATATTTAAATGAAGCATTAGGAATGGTGGCGTGGCTGCTGGGATCCAAACTTGCATTGTAAGGTAAAGACACAATTTCTGTTATATTCTACGAGTAGCTGAAGTGTAAATGTTTTATAAGTTCCTATTGGTGTTCTTTTTAGCATTTTTTGCATGTATACAAAACTCAAGAATACAAGTGGATAAAATACAAAATGGCAAGTGACTATTAAATTTAAATTTTGTAGTAGGTATTATCCATTAAGGCAGGTCATTAAAAAGATTTTTTTCCTTTTACTGGTGAATTAATGCTAGAAGAACAACTAGTTTAAAGTATTCTGCAGACAACCCAATAATGAACACATAGCTGAAGCAGTAAAGCTTGCCAACTCTTGATGAGGCTCAGGAGAAATTCCTTAACAGATGTTTCCCTAAGCAAATATATACTTTGCTTACCCTGATTATGATGGCCTTGAGAATTCGAAATCTGATTCAGTACTCAGCTACTCTTCAGCAGCCTCATAAAAATATGATTCGTACAGAGTCTATTCTACATTTCCCTTTTCTAAAAACCATTATCCACCATATTTATAGTTCTCAGTCCCATATGTTGAAGCAGTAGTCCAACAGCACTGTTTATAACCCTATAATTAAAGTTGTGTCCACATTTTATTACGAAGCAAAGGAAGCAAAGCCTTTCTTTCCTTTTTTTAGTGTGTGTGTGTGTGTGTGTGTGTGTGTGTGTTTGTGCGCGCACGTGCCATTTTATAAGGTTTCTTTAACTGAGTGCCCACTGGTTGCTGTAATCTGCTCTGATCTCCCCTTTGCCTCCTTCTAGGAATTTCTAACATCTTGCTCTTGGATTAATTATTTGTACAATCTTAAAGAGTTTTAAAAAGAAACAAAAAACATGAGATTGCTCCTGAAAGATAGTTTAACTGTTGAGGCTCATGTCTAATTGTTATAATATTCTGCAGGCTTCTCTCTGGAAGGAGAATTAACAGACACATGTTTGTGGTTTACAAAAGCAATAAAAGAAGGAGGACGGGGGCTTACCATTAGAATCCCATTATGATGCCTATGGCTGGAGTCTTTGAGATTCTGATATTATCTGCTTCTGTGTACCAAACCACCCTAGTTTTAATTATTTCTTTCTAAGAACTCTTCTATTGTTTATTTTGTACAGGGAAGCTATATCAAAGCATGTTCGTATTCATTCTGTGACTAGGAGCAATTTGTTCAGTTGCACCCTGTCTCCGTTAGCCTTCTCTCCTTGCGGGGACAAAACATCCAACACCCAAAATGAAGGAAGGGAAGTCTTATTTAGCTCAAGGTTAGTGGAGCTTTCAGTCCACACACAACTGCCTCCAAAGCAGAGTGGACAGAGCATAGAACATCATCTATGACAGAGGCAAAGAGGAAGGTCAAAGCCGGTGGCCACAGCCAGGCAGCCAGCTAGCCTATCTTCCCTCCTCACATCGTAATGTAGATTATCCACTCCAGGGCCAGGGTGTAGCATTAACACCTGCAGTCCCAGCAATCAGTCAAGAATCAATCACGAACTCCAGAAGCTACCCCCATGACTGTATGAGGCTTTGAGGAGACAACTAGAAACAAACCACAGCAAACCCTAAACTCGAACTTTCTGAGCATTGAATTTGAAGCACAAAATATTTCTTCTTCACACTATGCAAGGATTAAATTGGTTAGTCTGTGTCTTACTCTGCAGTGTGTGACATGTAATAGTCATCTATGTCTTCACCATCCTTACCTACTGTAGCTCCATGCTAGTTATCAGCTACCCTCATTCAGCAGTTTCCTGCCTTGAGAGGAAAATATCTGACTTTGTATCCAAGCACTACATATTATAAATATGTTTTTCTTTTCTTCTAACACAAGCAACAAATTAACCAAATATATAACTACTGTAATCTTAATAAATTATCCTCTAGGTCCTATGAAGGGGAAATACCAAGGCTGTTTAATCAGCACAAAGCCTTGTGCCTGGCAAGGGATTCCTAAACTGTTAGTCTTTCAAACTATTAAATACTTATATATGTTCCGTTTTGCATCCACTTAAGTAAACAGAATAGATCTCTGAGCCTCTGCTTTCCATTTTTGGCATGGGAAAACTCTTCAGGTACTATGTTAACATATTTTGTACAAATCATGTAACTAGTCTTAACTCACACTTTTAACAGGTAGCTTTGTTTTGTTGTTGCTACAAGAGGCACTCATAAATCTAGAGGGCCGGAACACCAAATACCAATAGAAATTGTAAGCTAATGAAAGAATTCAAAAGCCGGGTGTGGTGGCTCACGCCTATAATCCCAGAACTTGGGAGGCTGAGGCAGGAGGATTGGTGCGAGTTTGAGACCAGCCTGGGCTACAAAAGTGAGCTCAAGGCCAGCCTCAACTGCATAGCGAGACCCTGTCTCAAAAAGACAAAAAAAAAAAAAAAAAAAAAAAAGAATTTAACACACGTTTTTGCATCTCTTCACCTTGACCTAAAATATCAATGCACCTCATTGTTACACCAAAACTGTCCTTCCCCAATCTCACTCCTCATTTACATCTGCAAAATTTCCAGTACTTCAGTGGCACTCTACTTAAAAGAGGCATAATTTAAAAATGAGTTGTCTGGCTGATAATATTTCCCACTTAGATTTTGATTTTTATGTGCACAGGTTGTCTTAACATGTATGTGAACAATCTGTACAATTCAATGAGACCCCAGTGATAACGCGGTTGCATCTTAAATTTGTCAATGGAAAATTCACCAAGAGAACAACAGCCTTTGACCATAACAGAATCACTGGCACATATCCTAAACTGTTCCTTTTCATTTACATTGTCAAATGTGACAGGTGACAGATCTAGTAATCCACCCTTTAAACAATTGGCCTGATTGCCTTGTTATCACAGAATCTAAATATTTCTGTCTTTCTTGGTACCGAGGAACGCTCAAATCTTTGAACGATTTCCCTGATGGTTGTCACCAGATAATTCACCTGTGCCTCCCTCGCTTACCAAGTGGAACACGCTCAGCAGTTGACAGTTCCTGCGGTCGTTAAATAACTCTGTTTTGTGCTGTTTCTCTTTGCTGTCAAAGTGTCACCTCCTTGCGTTTCCTGCCTTGCCTGGCCTTGTGTGCTTCCTCAGAAATTCTGTCGAGGTAGCTAGCTGGCGCTTTGCCTTCTTCCTCCTCCGGCCAGACCGGCTGCTATTTCGCCATCGCCCTCCTGGGAGCGCTGCGGGACCGTGAGCCTGCTCATGGTGCTTCCAGGCGAACTCCCACCGAACCTAACCAGCCTCAAAAGAGGAAAATGCTTTGTGAGGAGGACAGCGCCTACTTTTAGCCAGCGCTATAGGCACGGCTTTTACTTCTAAAAGACTACTTTTCATTTTTATATCAATGAGATACAAACATGAAGCCTCTTAAAGGAAGCTAAGCCTTTTGTCTCCTAGGTGGTAGTTCTACAAAAACACAAGCACTAAAGTTACCTTTAGTGCTTCCTTGTAGAGGGGCAATATGTAGCAGTGTTTTTAATTTCACTAAATTGATGATATTTTTGCCTCAATTCATAATATTTAAAACACGAATGAAATTTCAAACTTGAATCAGCTTATTAATTGTACTGTAGAATTATGTGCTTAGAGTTGTGTGTACATTTTGTATTTTGATGCATCAATACTTCTTACAGCAAATCAACTATAGTAATATTATTTAACATTTGTGTAATCTACAACAAGCATTTTGTTGCTTTGGGAAAGGTACCGAGAGTAATTTTTAGTGGCTTTTTATCAATCAATCATACTGTTAAACAGTTAATTGTGTCTGTTCCCTTCCTCCCCTCGTCTCCCTCGTCCTTCCCCCTTCCCGCATTCTCTCACCTTCTCCCATCATCCCCTCCCTCCCCCTCCCTCCCCCTCTCTTCGCTTCTGTGGCGAGCATCGGACTCAAGCTCACACACAGTAGGCAGGCTCTCCATCACTGAGCTGCATCTCCAGCCCCTTTCATTATGCATTACTTTCTTTCAGAGTAAAATATGAGCATTTCCTAAACTTGCTTTGTATAGATACCATATTTACTTGCGGTAAAACATGTTTTAGTTTGCATATATTCTGTACTCTAACTTAGTTTGCTGTGGTATCTGCAGATACAAGGGAACTGGCTGAAGGAGTAAGGAAAGCATCTGTTAAAAGTGGTACTCTTTCAGAAATGTGCTCTTTAGCATCATAAATACGGCTATAAAAATACAGGAAATGAGCTAAAGTAATATTCATTAAAAATTAAAAGGATTATCACATATTCCTGCTAAAATCTTACAATAATGTTCCATTGAAACACAAACAAAGTGCGAATCACTTGATGTTGCCTTCTGAGGCAGTCACATGTTCCACACGATCTGGTCCCTCCCCTCTCCAGCCCTCTTTCCCCCGCCAGGGTTCTTCTTTCAGTTCTTGAGCCCTGGCAAGGTTGTGGTGTCTGCATTGCCTGGGCTTTTGTCCCATTTTCCTTTCACAGAATACCTTCCCTCCTGAGAAAAGGCACTGACCCATGGGGCACAAACTTCAGTGCCACCTCCTCAGAGTCCAACCTTAGTGACCCCTCCGTCCCGCTCTCGTATCAACTTACACTACTCTTTCATAGCCCTTGGCACATTTAAAATTTCTACCATTTTTGTGATGAGATGCTCTTCATTCCCACTAGAGTTGGACTGAAACGATAGCTTAGTGGTTAAAATATGGCTTCCAAAGAATGGGTAATTGTCCTCATAATCCCTCAATGACCAACTGCCAGCTTCTTGGCCTTAGTATTTATATATGCTTCTATATGTGTTTTACGTTGTTTGAATTTTTACATAAAAATATGGTTTATCATTCAGTGAATATATGTATCACATCTATATCACATACATATTTATATATTCACATTTATATTTATTTCATACATGTCTCAGTTACTCTTTTACTCATTGCTGAGACAAAACACCTGACACTCAAAATAAGTGAATGAAAGGTTTATTTAGCTCAGTGTGGAGGTTTTAGTCCTTGCTCAGTTGGCTCCAAGGCAGAGTAGTACAAATCAGAGAGCAGCTGTTCCTGGTGGTGGTACAGCACAAGAGCAAATGGAGTGGCAGCAGCTCAGGCAGCTAGCTAGCTTCTCTCCCTTCCTTACACTGTAATGAAAATTACATGCCCCAGGGTCAGTGCAGCACCAATGCTCACAATAATCACAAATTCAGAAGGTGCTCCATGGCTGCATGAGGCTTTGCGGGGACATCTATGCATGAACAGATAGATAGATAGATAGATATATAGATAGATAGATAGATAGATAGATAGATGATAGATAGATAGACAGACCTACACACATAACAGTGTTTTACTGCAGAAACAGATGTAACAAAAGACATACAAATGTATAAGAAATTACAAGATTGACCTACGATGGTCAGCCACAGAGGTAGACCACCAAGGTCCAGAGTTTGCTGCAGTGTCCTGCTCAACCGTATCAGGAGACCAATAGGTTTGTGATAGAGACGGAAAGCTTGAGAGTCTATGATAGAAAGCTGAAGAGCCTACACTACAAGGATGAAGGATCAGAGGCAGAAGCCAAAGAGGCTGTGCTGAAAGCCAGGAGATGACGTCCCAGTTGAAGTCATGAACTGGAGCTCCACTGGAGAACAGGAGCAAGTCTGTCCTTCCTTGTTTCTCCCTCTGCAAGGTCAAGATCAGATGACCAGATGCCTTAGGGTGGGTCCTCTACACCCTAAGGTTTAGAATTAATGAGTCAATTTAGTTGACTCAGTTTTTCAAGTTGGCACAATCAATCAATCATTACATATAATGTGTAGCTCTAGATAAGTTACTTTTAGTAACTAACACTAATACTGTGAAGCATTTAATAGTGTCCCAGTGACATGTTTTTGCTCAAGTGCATATACACACCCATATAAACTGCTTACAGTAACTGGTATGCAGTGCTCATGTTTTGCTCACTATACTCATGTGTGGCATATTGATATCTCACTCAACAATGGATATAAAACTGTGCTCCCAGAAGTATGTAATGGAACTGAAAAAAATTCTAACACCATAGTCATTGTATTATGGTTTTTTGGGTGTTTTTTTTTTTGTGTGTGTGGGGGGGGGCCAGGCTTCAAACTCATAACCTTGCACTTGCCAGGCAGGCGCTGGTGCCACACAGCTATCTCCCCAGCCCCAGCATAGCCACTGTAATGTCTGGCTGCAATATATTATATACATATTTGTAATAAAGTTAGTGTAAGTAGACCTATTGTACTACTAGTCCCATAAAAGCATAGAACAGTCCTGTGTAGAACTTAATATTTGATGACAACTATGTTACAGGACTATGGACTATATATTTATTATATTACACATTTTGGAGTGTATTGCTTCTCATAAAACAAAGATTGTTGTGAAACAGTATTCTGTATTATGCTTGTCCTCATCTTATACAGCCAGTGTTTACCAAAGTTCTCCCTTCTTTTGGGGGAAGGGAAAATGATATCCCTGTTACCCAATCCAATCTTGTTTTCCTGGGCTCCAGTGTTCTTTCTGCCTTTTGAGTAGTTTGGACAACAGATATGGCTGCATCAAGAGATCACATCACATGATTGCCATATACCATCTGAGTTTGTGTAGGTATACTCTTGACATGCGCATACCACCACACTTGCCTGATAATGTCTTTATGGAATGTACACTGTCTGACCAATAAGTGCTACAGTATTCTTAAAGAGTATTTAATACCTGAATCCACAAATAAAATGCTTTTCTTCCTCACACAGAAAGCTATATATGATATGCCCGTGCTGAACTTCATTAACAAAGGAACTCAGCTCAGGGCTTGGACCCTACCTTTCTTCAGCACTGTATCATAAGAACAAAAGGAAGAAATCTAAACGAGAGACAAATCACAGAGCTTTGAAGTCTCTTCTGTTCTCTTTCATTACACTCATATCCTATACCTCAGTGTTTAGGACAAATCTGGAGTAACCCTTAACAGCTCTTTAGTTCATGTATTCATCAATTTTTTGAGCATCCATGATGTTCTAGAAATTGTTCAGGGATACAGCAGGAGTAAAACAAAGAAGAATTCCCACCCGTGTGTAGCTTGCCTTCATAATAAGAGGAATTAAGTAGGACATTTGGATTATTCCCAGCCTTTGAGATTTCTAAAGTAATTATGACAAGATATTTTAAAATTCCTCTCTGGAAAATTTCACACCTACTTTGTAAAGATTCCTTAAGGGACTCTGGAACTTTAGATCTGGTCTAGGATGGTAGTTGTGGAGAATCAAACTAAATTACTGAGGCATTTCCCGAAGTGTATCCTGAGGTGGCAGATGAATGGTACTCAAGGTGTACATTCCAGAAATAAAGAAGTGTGAACAACAGGGCTTCTTTGGTTAATGTTATTGTCACTTTCGCTGTTGTGCTTCACTTTAGAACAATCTACAGACATTCTTATGAATATATCTAATTACCAGGTAACTCTTTCTCTACTTTTTTCATGTAAAAAAATAGGAAAAGTAATGTTTTGTTTCATAAAATTGCACAGGACTGAGTCAGTTTCATGTAAAGTGGTTATCTTAGAACTTGGCCTATGGTGAGTACTTAATATGTGCTAATTATGTCCTTGTTACTTTCGTTTTATATGTCCTGATTAAACCAAATGTCCTAAACATTTATTTCTATGCACTTGGGGGATTGGAACATTAGCTATGCTTTCAAAAAGCCAACAAGGTTCAGCTTTGCAAATTCAAAGACAAAATCTTCACTTAAAACAGCCTCCAGAAGGAAGACAAGTAGGAGAAAATTAGCCTCTGTGGAGCAGGGAGAGGCCAAGCGCAACCGCCGTGACAGGGATAAACCCTGCTACTGTACAACAACCTCAGTGATGTGATGTGTATTTTTGTGGTAAGTGGTAGTGAGGCTAGATGTGAATTTATAAGCTCTTTCACTACCATGTAGATATTTTGCCACAAAACATGCGATTTTAAAATGGAAAACTCAAAAAGAATCATCTGGTGGATGCCATTAGAATTCTACTGAATGCCACTAACCCAGAAGCATTTATGGGTTTTTATATATAATGGATAAACTTACAACCAACACTGAGCAGCTAAGTGTCATTAAAAGCATTTATTTATTTATTTTTTTTTTTTTTTTGTCTCCTTCCAAGGTCATTTATTTTGAACTTCTACCCCCAACCCCATTCTATGGGCGAATATTCTTTCATCAATGCTTGGGAAGAATTAAAAATGTTCACACAAGTATCAAAAGAACACATTTTGAAAACAATTTTTCCCCTAGATTTTTCATTGAATTCCTTTTCAAATGAGTAAGGTCACATTTAGAAGACATAAGCAAGTACAAATAAACACCTGCATATGTACCCCTAAATTAAAGGCTCTGCAAACCAACCAACTTTTCTCCTATGGGACCATGGCATCTATAATTTTCATGCTGTGAATGTGCATTTATCTTTCAGTTGAACTTTCCACAATAAAAAGATGTCCCCCAACATTAAGAAGCAATTGCTGGGGCCCGGTCTAAAGCACCTATTTAGGAAAGATTGGGTGGCTGCAGGGACCGCGGTTCGATCCCCAGAACCACATGCTGCGTCAGCCCTACCCTGCTGGCAGGCTGAGCCGGCCATAAAAATAATAAATAAACAAACAAAAGTTCTGAAACAAGAAAAAAATTAAATAAAATTTTTAAAAAGAAACAATTGCTTTGTAGTTGTACTTATAGCTTTTCCTTTCTGTGGAAACATTCTTATAACAAAGCCTATATTTTAAAATGTGTGAAATTAGCCATTCCATTAGCATTCAATGGGGTGTACACCATGTAGTCAGCATTCTCAGGTTGGCCTAGTTCCCCAAATGAGAAGATTAAGACTCCTTGACCTAGGGTCTACTAGGTCTTCCATCTAATATGCTAAAAAACAAGGATGGCTTTGCTGTGTACTAAATAAATTGTATTAATGGGTAATATGCATTTTTTCATTGATCAACTTTAGTAAGGGTTTGTTAGAAATGTTTTTTTTTTTTTATCATTAAATATAAAACTAAGGACTCCAGCTGCAGCCCCTGCCGCACATGCTTAGTATCCAGCCTCCCGAACACTCCCCACAGCTGCCACAGGCGTTCAGCATGGCCAACAGGGGACCTGCATATGGCCTGAGCCGGGAAGTACAACAGAAGATTGAGAAACAGTATGATGCTGACCTGGAGCAGATTCTGATCCAGTGGATCAACACCCAGTGCCGCAAGGATGTGGGCCGGCCCCAGCCCGGGCGGGAGAGCTTCCAGAACTGGCTCAAGGATGGCACGGTGCTGTGTAAGCTCATCAATGGACTGTACGCCGAGGGCCAGGCCCCCGTGAAGATCCAGGCCTCCACCTTGGCTTTCAAGCAGATGGAGCAGATCTCTCAGTTCCTGCAGGCAGCTGAGCACTACGGCATCAGCACCACTGACATCTTCCAAACTGTGGATCTCTGGGAAGGAAAGAACATGGCTTGTGTACAGCGGACACTGATGAACCTGGGTGGGCTGGCGGTGGCCCGGGATGACGGACTGTTCTCTGGGGACCCCAACTGGTTTCCTAAGAAACCCAAGGAGAACCCTCGGAACTTCTCAGACAACCAGCTGCAAGAGGGCAAGAATGTGACTGGGTTGCAGATGGGCACCAACCACGGGGCTCTGGGATGCCACGCCAGATCCTCTGATCCTACCCTGCCCCTGCCTGCCCTCCCATGAATGGTTAATATATATGTATGTATGTATGTTTTAGCAATGACATTCCCAGAAAGCCCCACAAAGCTCTCAAGCTCCTCTCTGCCGGGGTGGGCATCCAACCTCTCCTGTCACTTCTGGAGTGCCTTAATGGCACCTCTCCCCTTGGACATACTAATACATTCCTTCTCCACACCCATGAAAACTGGACCAACTTTTCCCCTGGGACCAACATTTGTGGCAGTCTTAACCCTCTGCCATTCTAGTCCTCTTTCTCTTTGGCCTCTCCTGACTCTGAGCCTGTCCTTGGGTCAGAGTCAGGGATGCTACCTTCGGGCCTCGTGTTGGGCTGGCCTTCCTTCCCCACAGCCCTGACTGTAGGGACTTAATTTATAGGGAGAGAGGCCTGTGGTCACTTGCCACTCCTGCCACTGCTGGGCTGTGCTCCCCATGCATCTGGGGCAGCCTTCCCTGGCAGAGACCTTCTTGGTTTCTCATTTTTCCATTCCCCTTGCTGTGGCTAAGGGGTGGGGTTGAGGGGACAGAAGAAGGAAGGCTGCCCACCATGACCTGGGGCTTGAGGAAGAAGACTTTGCTGATTTAAATAAAGAATCATGGTCTTTTTTGGAAAAAAAAAATTAAAAAAAACTAAGATGTAGCCATAAGTTAGATGCCACTGATACTCAGGATTTGGGAATATTAAAAGGGGAAAAATAGGGCCCATAGATGACTGATAATCTGCTTTATGAATTTTAGGATGTATGACATGTAAATACATAATATAAAAATTGAGTCAGATCTTTACTACTAACTTTCTTTAACAACAGATTAGTGAATATAGTTTTCTTAGAGTACATGAGATCTTGGATTCAAAAAGTAGCAATGCAGAAAGAAAGACACACACACACACACACACACACACACACACACACACACACAATTATTGGCTCATGGATGGTGGATTGGACCGTGCCTGAAACTGTGTTTGGAAATTCTCCTTGCTGAAACATGTTAAGTATTGGAAGCCCAGATTCTCACATATTGCTAATCAATGTTTGGGAAAAGTGAGCAGCATAAGACCATTATAACTGGAATTCTGAATGCAAATTTGGCTGTTGAAATTAAATGCACTTCAAAGAACTTTGGAAATTAAGAGTGTGTCCAACCATTCTTTTGTCTCTTTTGGTGTTTTCCTGACTAACAGCATTTTTGAAATTGGATTTTGTGTTTTATTCACCATGTGTCCCTTTCTCTGGTCCTTGTGTTTTTATTGAGTTTTGAACTACATCAGAGTCTATAGTACCACAGTGCCTATAAGTGCTACAGTGCCACAGTTGCTATCTAGATAGATAGATAGATAGACAGACAGACAGACAGACAGACAGACAGACAGACAGACAGATAGATAGATAAACAGACAGACAGACAGACAGACAGACAGACAGACAGACAGGCAGGCAGGCAGGCAGGCAGGCAGGCAGACATTAGCTACTCTGAATCTTTTATTTACCTATTTTTTTGGTTCAGGGTCTCATTACACAGCTTGTACTCATAGTGATCCTCCTGTTTCAGCCTCCCTAATGCTGGGATTACAGGTATGCACCATCATCCTAGGTTTCCATGGCAAGCACAGAGTACCTGGAGTTCCAGGGCTGGCACAATATGCAGTACCTGAGATCAAACCCAGGTCCTTGTGCTTGCCAGACAGGAGCTTAGACTACTGCCCCGGTTCTGCCTTTGATTGAGGAAGTCATTTCTGATTGTTAAGTTAGAATATGTCTTTCAACTGTTCCTTGACATAGGACTAAATTATGTTTAATTTTTTATTTTTTAAGACTATCACTAGTCTTCAAAAACTAATGATAGCATTAGAAGGTTTACACTGAACTCCTACTGATCTAACAGAACTAGATATAATTGTAGGTAAGAAAATCTTCAAAGATGGAGAATTAAGAGTGTTGGTGAAATCTGTTTTATGAAATAAGGATGATCCCCCAAACCATTAATAAATGGGAAACACAAAGTCCATGGTACAGTTGCTAATCACTTTGGGTCACTTGAAATGAACTGCCAATTGAAGGGAATGTTTTGACAGATCTCACGAACGCTATGATAGACCACCATGGAGATCAGGAAGAAGACAAAATTCTGGACTTTTCTCATTATTTTTAAGAATGAAAAAAAAAATGAGCAAGCTCTAGGTTTTAAATTCTTAGATGAATACGTGACTAGAAGATTAGGGCACATTTCTTATGATCTCACTGATATAGTCAGAAATAATTTGCTACATTACAAAATAAGGTGAATGTAAGCCCTACCAAAGCTAGAGTACTTACAAAGAAAATGGAGTCCTCACCAGAGATACCTTGATGGATTCAGAGGAAACTGATCACTCTGCATCGCTTAAGAACAGCAAAAATATTTCTCCCTCTGTGAAGAAACACAAACCCTGGTTTGTTTGGAGATTTTTTAATGCCTTCACCTTTCAGAAAGATGACAAAACTCTCTCCCAACTCTGGCTCTACTGCACCTTATTAGACCTGAACTGAATTGAATCCCAGATTATTCTAGGGAAACAGATGCAGGCTCTACCATACAGCTATGTCTCATACTAGATAAATCTATGATTTTGCTAAAATATACACAAGTACACAGATGAAAATTTTGTGTGAAACTAGCACCTAGACAAGATATAAATTTAAGTATAAATCAAATCAAATGTATCCAGATAGTATTCCTCACAGTGTATTTTATGTGTTATCGCAAGCTCTTCATTATAACATTAAATAGTGCCTCTGTTAACTAACTGGAATCTGGGCTTACAGTTAACCTGAAGAAAATGACATTGTGATACTTAGTTCTGTTTGGCATAATACTGAAGATAAATTTTTAACATTTAAAAAGGTAAGAATGGAATGGATGGGCTGGCCAAGTAGCTCAGCAGATTAGAGTGCCTGCAAGTAGGCACAGGAGCCGGGGGTCCAATCCCAAGGCCTGCTATGCCACCCCCCCTTCCCTGGGTGTGCTAAGACAGCAACTGAGACTGGACATGGTGGCACATGCCTATAATCCCAGCTCTTGGGAGGCTGTAAACAGGCAGATCACTACAAGTCTAATCTAGTAGTGAGACCCTGAACACCCTGTCCCTGTAGCCCCTTCCCCTAAATGGGTTAATTTGATGTCCCTTGCACATAATACATAGGAATTTTTCCTCAAGGTATAGAATATCTTTCCATGTTTAAACCGTTTATTTATAAACTCATAAAAAGTACAAATATGTTATAAATTACTGGGGGGAGAATGGGAAACTATAAGTTCAAACAAAAACATAGTGTACTGCATGTATTTGTATATAATATATGTATATACATATATGTAATTTACATAAAATCAATCAATAAATAAGAAGGTAGGGTCTTCTGCTTTAGAAGAATGCAAAGTATTGACAGAAGGCATGTTGCCCTTGGAAAAAGTCATCATTTTTGCAATTATATAGTATTATGGCTTCTGTCTAGCTGTTCCCCAAATATCCATGCAGTTGTAGATCATAGTTTTCAGAAGTGGCTAGATATATAATGTGTGTTGCTGGAATTAAGGGAATATAGTGATTAAACTAGTACATTGACTGGTTTGGAAGAGTTCTAGTGTGGAAAATGGGAAGGCCACCCTGGTTGTGAATACTACCTGCCCTAAGGGCATTGAACTTGGACGGAATAAAAGAGCAGGGCTACTGTGGTCACAGGCTATTTGAAGCCGACCATGAACTGTTTCTCCTGTGTGATGCCCCTCTACTGCGCTACCTTGCTTTTGAGCCCAGTGATGATAGATTGAAACCTCCCACAGACTTTGAGCCAAATCAACATTTGCTCCTTAACTTTGGGTGTCAGGCATTTCCTCTCAGCAATGAGAAAAGCAAATGAGATATAGACTAAAGATCAGCACCCGTTGAAGTCAACTGATGCCAAAACTAGGGATATAAAATTTTATAAGAAGCAAAATATTTGTTTGATTTTAATGGTTCCAGTATAGATTGTTACTTGGAAGAAAAAAATAGTTAACTATTTGATGTATAAATCAAATGCTTCTAATTAGGTGATCAAATTATAAGTTAATGTATAGGGCTCTCTAATTTGATACCCTTGAAATAAAATCAGTCACGATATCCCTCAAATAATATTCTGTCAGGAAAGCAATATAAGCCAAGTCATACATGAACACCAAATTCAAAATGAACACTATTCTTCTAGGAATATTTGTATTTTCTTAAATGGAGAGAATAATCAACATGAGTCCAAATGTAAGATATTTCAGGATTAAAATATCTCACAAGATGTGCTGACTAAGTACAGTACTTAAGCCAAAATTACATTTTAAACCAGAGAACAATCAAATTCAGAACAGGATATTATTGGTTAACTGAAAAAACGCAGTATAGATGACAAGTTAAAGCCATTAATTAACACTGAATCTATTAATATGCTAACTTCATAGCTATATATAGTAATATATCATTAATGACATATTTATTTCTTGCAATATAAGTTTTTAGTGGTAAGAGAATGCGAGGTTGTACAACTTGTTGTCAGATGTTGTTAACTAACCATGTTCTCCCTTGGACTCAAATAACTAGGCAAACTACTAGGGCCCTACTTGCTCTCAATAAACAAAGATCCTAGTGTAGCAGAAACCAATTTTGGCATCATAAGAAAGTAAAAGGTTCTCTTACCTAATAATTTACATATAAACTGCCTATTAAGACCAAGATGCTTTCAAGTAAAGAATAAACCACATTTCTTTAAGGAAGAACCTTGTGATAATCACTTAATCTTGCTAGTCTGCCCAAAAAGAACATAAAGTCACTTCCTATGGGACCAAAAAGGAAATTCTGGAAGCATTTAGGACTTCCTGATCTTGAATTCATACATAGGACTTTAACAGCCCCAAATGATTTACTTCTATCTTATTTGCCTAAGTCCAGAATTATTTGAGATTTAGATAAATTTCGTATTTAAATTAACGCTACATATTTAATATCAATAAATATAATTGGAGGCTTTTTGTCAACTATCAAGGAGATTAGATAGACTAGCTAGCATGACCACCTCTATTTTCAACCAAGGAAACATTAAAGCACAGCATAACCTCCAGTCCAACACATTCATTATGAGTGGTTTAACTAACAGCCTGTTTGGACACTATGACTCCCAGTGTTTAAAAAGTTTAGACTAAATTGCATTGATTATTCTATGACCTGAATGTCTACTTGACTCTTTTATCTACAAGTCACTGAGTAGGTAAATTATCCAGACATGGCATTTCAGCCATTTGAATGGTTCAACAAATTCAAAAACAAGCTTACTGGGGCCTGGCAGGATGGCTCAATGGTCTAAAGCACCTGCTTAGAAAGGCTTGGGCGGCTGTAGGGACCGCGGTTCAATCCCCAGCACCACATGCTGCGCCAGCCCTGCCCTGAGGGCAGTCTGGGCCGGCCATAAAAATAAATAAACAAACAAGCAAAAGTTCTGAAACAAGAAAAAAATAAAATAAAAAAACAAGCTTACACACTGATATTAAGCAGCAAATGAGCATTATTTACCTATTGAATATTTTGAATTGTACTTCATTTTCAAAACTGGGAATACATAAGAAGGTATTAAACATTTCAAATACGTAAAGAAATGACTGATCAATGTAACAGTGAATTCAATTTCCACTATTAACTATCCTTAGAGGATGAAACAAGAATACTTTTTTATATGCATGACTAAGATGAAAAATAAGACTTTAAGTCATATTTTCATATACTCTGACTGTTTATAGACTTGATGGGAAACAATGTTCAATAAAAAATAAGGGATATAAAAAAACATTCTGTTAAAAAAGTTATTTTTTTTAAATTTCCAAGTACCAAAACATATTTATGTGACACTTGACCATGCCCTCTTACAGCTTACAAAAATCACTAGTTTTATGAAAATAATTAGCAAGCTTTGGTATGGCTTGTAAGCTGGAGTCCTGAAGTTAATTAAAATTAAATTAGTGTCATGCATATGTGGACCACTACTGAAACCTGAAGGCCTGGTATATAAAATTCCACGATCTCTTGAGAACACGGGCAAAAAACGATAGCAAAGCAAATTAACCAGGAAACATGTTTAGACTTCACATTGTTTTTCATCAATATATGATACCACATATTCATTACACCTATAGGTATAGACTTTGTAAGTACGTATTACAATGATTTTGCTAGCAGCATATTTTCCAGATATTTCTAATATGTTTTTAAAATAACTTTACCTCTTTAAAGAGATATGTTGTAAAACTTTTGAAACAGGTACAGTGCTTTCACTAATGGTATTTAATGTCATCTAGTTTAACTGGTCACATCTGACAAAAATTCTACTCCAAGAATAACTTATGAGAATGACTTACCAAACCTCATTCAAAAAGAATGTAACAATACAAAAACAGAAAATAAGTTCAAATACCTTACTTCCAAGAAAAAAATTAGACAGTAGGTTGGAGTTTAGAACAAGAATCTGTCTCTTCAAAATAAAGTGACCTAAGAAAGTCCTCTAAACTCCTTGAGTTCTCTCTTTTTGTTTTTTTTTTTTTTCTAAGTATGGCATGGATACAAAAAATCAATGCCTTATTAACTGCATGCTGTTTGTATGAGAATAAAATAAAACATAAAAATGAACTTTATACTGCAAAATACTATGTATATGCTAGAATTTCATTATAGGAATTCAGCCCTTTATTACATTAGAAAATAAGATTTTCTATTAATTTGTTAGATGAAAGTAGCTTGGTACAGAGCAAGGAGTTTTCACTATAAAAATTCAGGAACATATAAATCTCTACCAGGTTTGTGAAGTTGTAACTTCACAATCATGAAAAATTTAGACTAACTCATGCAATTCCATTGATACCCTGACTAATAATAGAAGGTAATGCAAATCAGAAATTGATGAGTATGTAAAGTTTGCCCAACATGCTGTTTATACTGCATATATGCAACTAAGACATGCACATGACAGGAAAATGTGATGATAACCAATAGCGAAGTTATTTGAACAATTTCAGCAAATATCCACTCCGACTAAATGGGTATTAGTTTGTAAAAGAATTTCAATAGTCAATAGAACCAACTATACTCAGATAAAGTCTAAAGAATGGGCCCCGGCAGGATGGCTCAGTGGTCTAAAGCGCTTGCTTGGGAAAGCTTGGGCGGCTTCAGGGACCACGGTTCAATCCCCGGCACCACATGCTGTGCCAGCCCTGCCCTCAGGGTGGCCTGAGCTGGCCATTAAAATGTGTGAATAAACAAACAAAGGTTCTGAAACAAGAAAAAATAAATAAATAAATAAATAAAAATCTAGAAAAAAAATAAAATAAATAAAGTCTAAAGAACATTTTTTTTTTTTTTATTCTTCAGCTAACACAGAAGAGATGACTTATTGTAAACGCTTTACACTCAGCCAAAAACGAGAACAGAAGTAGTCCAGAATGCCAGAGATCCAGGACAAAAATCCAGGGGACTGCTTAGTTTGAACCCGGTAGATCTCTCTTTGAGGTGGTCTTGGCGATCAGATGGCAATGCAGTTCTAATCCATTGAGACGCTCTAGACAGCACGCAGTCCAAAACCTGTTCCAGCCATGTCAGCCTCCAGCATTCTTTATTTCTGTTCCTTTGGCCTCCACGGGTGTATGAACTATTTTACTTGGACCTCTGTCTCATCTTTCTTCTTTTACGATTCAGTCTGCGCATTCGCTTCTTCCTCCACTTGGCTCTCATGGCGCAGAGGTTTCTAAGAAGATGGCGTTAAAGTCGAGAGAGCAAGAACATTATTTTGTACATAAGAGCCCTGAAAATTTTCTTATATGATTGAGTAAAACCATATGCTAACAACCTTTCACTTGTACCCATCCTAAAACAAGTATGAAAGAAATAAAATAGGGGTTACAAATGACATTGAAGAGCTTAAACTTCAGATCATACATTTATAACATTTTTATAACTAACAGTCAAAGGCATCATCACTTTTAATTCCTAGTCCAGTATATTTTGAATACTATCTAGTTAAGTGAAACAAATACATTCTGTATTCATATAGAACATACACACGAATACTTAAACATATGTAGCTCTCAACTATAAGAAGTACCATTGAGGCTGGAGATAGCTCAGTAGAAAAAGTGCTTCTCTGGAAAGCACAAGGGCCTGAGTTCAATCCCCAATTCTGAAAAAAAAAAAAAAAAAAAGCACCATGGACTGTTCATTATTCAATCCATTCTGATGTCTAATTAATGAACTGATTTACACAAATTAAAACCCGAGAAGTTAGTTCCATGATTATACAATACCAGACTGAAGTTCCAAGGTTATACAATAGCTGGTTACATAAATTCCCATCTATTTAATATTATGATTTCATTCATGACTACAAATCATTTGAAAGTGTTCTATATTCCAAATAAAGTTCAGTAATTAAATCAAGTCCTGTATCTGAGTAGATTTGAAATCAATCATTTAAGATAGTCAGGCAGTAAGTATTAGAATATAGAATTAACCATGAGTGAAATCACTGTGTTAGGCACTTCTCCTCATTGGAACTAAATATTCAACATGTACAACTTAAAGAAGAGGTTTATTTTGGCTCATAGTTTACAAGGGTTCAGTCCATAGTCATCTGGCTGTACTTCAGAGAAAGTGTTGGGAAAGAGCATGGCTGAAGAAAGCTTCTCAAGAAAGCCAGGAAACGAAAGACCCAGGGACATGCGTACATCCTTCCAGGTAATACCTCTAGTGACCACATTTTCCCATCTGGCCCCAGCTTCTAACAACACATTCATGTATGAACTGGTGAGCATAATGATCCATGATCTAAGAACATACCAAAAACTGCAACCTCTGGATGCATGAGACATTTACAGGACATTTTAGATCTAAAGTATAACTATAAAAACAGTCCATCAAATAAGACAGTGATTGCTGTTCTAGGGCCAGCCCAGCTGTTGTTGAGTCAGCATCACGGTGAGATCTTAAATTTGTCTTCATCATCAGAAGACAATCATGAAAGATGTAAAACAGAGCCCCACATAGCCAAGTCACAAGCAAAGAAGAATAGAGCAAAAGCAAAGACATATATTCCTTTCTATGTGAGTATTTTTAAGTGAGGTATCTCAGTTACTTTTCTCTCATTGCTGGGAAAAATATACTCAACACTCAAAATTAAGGAAGTACAGTTTATTTAGCTCACAGTTAGTGAAGGTTTCAGTCCATACTTTGCTGGCTCCAAGCAAAAGTGACATATGACAGAGAGAAGCCTTTTGTGGCATTGGAAAATAGTAAACAGCAAAGGAAGAGAGAGTAGCTGCTGCAGCTAGCTAGCTACTTCCTGCCTTTCATTTCTATGCACAGTATCTGCCTCACGGTGGAGGCAGCACTCACACCCATAATCCCAGTGGATCAAGAATTAATCACAAAATTAATCGCAAACTCTAGAAGCATTGCTGCATACTTCGGGGACAACTAGACACAAACCAGGAATGAGGCGGCCAACATTGGCTTTGACTTACCAGGTTGTATCTCTGGAAGTAAAAACATTATAAAACAAATACAGTGAGATGTCTGCCAAATGTAGAAAAGAAAAATGACTTTTCTTTACTTGACTCTTCCTCTATGGGCAACCTCATTCCACCAATGGGTGTGAGCTCTGATTAAAGCTCATATGATAACCAGTTATATATTTAGGAATAAAGATGGACATTCAAATATTTTTTATAAAGCAACACACAGTAAGTATTCTAGGTTTTATCGGTCAGACAGTCTTTGCTAAATATTTATTTTTTCAACTCTTCAAAACTGTAAGAAAAACAAATAATTCTTGGCCGGGCGTGGTGGTACATGCCTACAATGCCAGCACTTGGGAGGCTGAGGCAGGAGGATCAGTGTAAGTTGGAGCCCAATGGGCTACAAAAGTGAGCTCAAGGCCAGACTGAACTGCATAGCGAGACCCTGTCTCAAAGTGATACAAAAAAAAAAAAAGAAAGAAAGAAAGAAAAATATGTTACAGAAGAAAAAGGCCATGAGATACAGTTCATGCATGTGTGTTGACCTTTGACCAGATTTAATTTCCATAGAGAGAATAGTCCCCACATTTTTTGCAACTTCATTATATGAATTTTAGGTATCTAAATAAAATAAAACAAAGATTTATGAATTAAGCAGAGAATAGCAGTTTCCTTGAAATTATATGTATCTGACATATCTGAAACAATCATGGCTTCTCTGAAGGAATATATGAAAGATGCAACATAGCCAAAGAAATAATATATCAATGCCTTATGACTTGTGATGGAGCTGTGTGCCAATAAAGTCAGCACAAATTGAAAATATTATAAATAAAAAATACACTTGATATATCTTATCTACTGAATATTATAACTTAGTAGCAATATACTGCGGAGTATTTTACCCTTACAATCACATGATAAATTACGGTATTACAAGAAAACTATCAATAAAATGTACATTGCTCTCATGCCACATTACAGTAGGAAAATCTTGAGTACAATTGGAGTAAGTCAAGGACAGCCTGCGCAAATGTCCCAAGATGCTGACATAATTGTAGATGCTGGTACTAAGGTCCTACAAATGTTTTGTGTCAGAGAGAAACCTTCACGGGACCACCCATTTGGGACCCCATTTCTGTTCCTCTCTCAGACAAGAGCTTTCTTTCCCTCAGTGAATACGTTCTTCTCATAAAACAAAAGAAAGAAATGTTCAACGGAACTCCAGGTGCAGTTGTATACGACAGTAGTCTTAGCTACTTACGAGGCAGCCAAAGCAGGAGAATTATTAGATTATTTGAGCCTGGGAGTTCAACTTGCCTAGGGGAACAGCATGGGCAGCACAGTGAGATGCACATCTAAAATAATACAAAGATATTTATGAATCGAGAATAGCAGTTTCCTTGAAATTATATGAATTAGACATATCTGAAACAATAACACCTTTTTCAGAAAGGCTTTCATAACTACCTTTTGTTGTTTCATTTTTTTAGGAGAATTAGTATGCATTTTTAGTCAACATAGAAAAGACAAAAAGAACAAGCAATTAAATGATATATTTAAAACCCCTCAGTAAATATATGTGTATGTACTGAAAGCCAAAGGGCAAAGTTTAGAATGCATAGTTAGTAAATTTTAAAATAATAGTTGTGAAAAGAGAAAAATGCATTTAAAATAGAACCCACCATTTCATCCTATAAAATAGATCCAATACTTAAAGTAAGAGGTTAATATTTTGTTACTGAGCTTTTAGTATTTTTAAAGAAATTTCTTGAAATCACACGGAAAGTGGATATTCTCAGGGTAGGGGTGAGGAGAAAACATTTAGTAGGCACCAATCTGACTGAGCCAGTGTTTGAAGAGCAGTTGAGCTTGATTTTCAAGTCATTCCCAGTACTACCTAGAGTGCCTGCCTCTGCTTGAGAGATACCTTCAATCCACTGCCTGAAGGCCATCAGAGGATCATTCAATTGCTTGTTCTTTTTTGTCTTTTTCATGTTGACTAAAAAGGCACACTAAGTAATTCTCCTTAAAAATAAAAATGAAACAACAAAACGTAGTCATGAAAGCCTTTCTGAAAAAGAATAAAGCTGTCCTTTGGAAAACTGAAATTGCATTTGGGAACTGTGTGCTTCTGTGTTTAAATGTAGTCACTGAATTGTTCCTCTCTTAGAAATGGTTTGTTTGTGATAAGTGAGATTTCTTTCTACAGACAAAGCCCCTAGAGAAAGTTCCCATCACCAACTTTGTCTTTCCCTGGACTTCAGAAATTACAGCCTGCAGACAACACTTGTCTATCAGCAGGAACAGGAAAAAAGAAAAAAAAAAAAAAAGAAAGAAAAAGAAAATCTAACTTCCTGGAACTACTGAACAACTTAGAGAAATAATATCCCTCTAGATTCTCAGGAGGGTCCTGCTCTCTAAAATGTTTACGAGTTCCCTAATCCTCTATATGTGCCCAGTAAAATGGTAGCAGGGCTCTCAATTGGTGCTTTTTGCTTCTTTGACTCTGAGGAAATATGAAAATGTTAGTTCCGTAATCAAGAAATTGCCACTGAAAAACTGAAATATTGATAGCAAAGTATTCTGAAAAATATTATTTGATCAGCTCTAACTACTTGTGGAGATTTAACAGATGACTGGAATAATTGAAAAAAATAATGGCTCTCAATTCAGGGGATCTGGTCTGTTATTGATTATCAACTATATGTCAATAAAATATTTCTTAATTAGAAATATTAGCTGGCTCCCCATTTGACTTTGATAATAATATTTGTATACATCAGTATAATAATGGCTCAGGTCTTTGTTGGATTTAGTTGATAATTATTGTGTCATGTTGTAAACTAGATATTAGGAGTACAACAAGTAAAAGACACCATAGTCTTGCCTTATGAAAGTGGAAATGCTTCAGAAACTATAAAGCAATCTACATATAAGTATCTCTGAACAGGAAAAAGAGGTATGTTTGAGGTGCAGAAAAATGGCCAATAACACTTTCATATTAAATAACAAATAAAAATCATCATTTCATGTTGAACTGATTAATAGGGAAATGTATATAGACATTAATTTAGAGATTTTCTTTATTAAGTTTCTCATACCAATCAAATTTCTAAGAGATGATGGAGAAATTAACTTGATTCTGCCTGAAAAGCTAGTGATTATTTTTCAGTTTTGGTTACTGTCTATACCAGCATAAAACTTCAGTGAAGGCATTGGCCATATTGACAGTGAAATTTGGATATAATTTAAAATGCCTGAAGGTACAGTTCAATCATGCGTTAAATTAGATTGCTGATGAGGTATATCAAACATCTTAAAGGGAGCAGTGTATCAAAACTCACCAATCCTTATGTCAAAGATTTTAAGTATTCCTAACTAAAAGTAAATGAATATTGTTCAACTACTAGAGGAATGGAAAGTTAGGATTTTTTTAAGTTCTAATTAAAATATCAATTATTTTTCAACACATATTGCTAAATAACATAGAATCTTAGTTGTGCTTGGATTTACATATTTAAACCTAACCTAAGCCCTTTCTTTTTGTTCTCTTTGTCTTAACAGGTCTACTCACTGCTGTGGTAGAATTGTATGCCACAAATTCCTGTGTTGAAATATAGCCATAAAATCCACAGGCTAATGTTACTTGGAGGGAAAAGATTCGGAAAGTGATTGTGTCCTGATGGCTTTTCCCTCCTGAGTGAACTAAACTACTCCAGGATTGACGAGTTAATGGGATACCAGGGAGTGGTTTTGTTATAACAACAAACTGTGGCAGCTACAGTGTTATCTGTTCAGTCCCTTAATGCTGATATTCTAAAGCTCATTGTTTTTCCTTGAAACTGAGAAAAGCCAAATCATAATTCTGCCATTAAAAAATGCAAAAATGGGCAAGTAGGTCATGATTGAGTGCATGCTTAGTGTATGGGAAACCCTGGGTTTAATTCTAGCTCTAAACACACAAAACTCATGAAATTCAAGAAACCTACTTTAATTCTCATGTATTTGACAAATGTACAGTTTCTTTACTTTTTGTTCTGCTTTCCAAAACAAGTCCATATGTTATCTTTTCATCTACTTATTTCAAAAGTATTTTAGATGTATTTATCTAGCTTATTTTAGTTTATCAGTTGTGTTATGTAACAAGTAAGTTTTTCTTCCTACCTCTTATTTTCATGTCTAGCTGTCCCCCTCCAAAGCTTCATGCGGTCAAAAGATGGGGACTTCTAGATTTGAGATTAACTCATAATCCACTAGGATTATGGGTGATCCAAGGCCGAGATTATGGGTTTTAATATTGCTGGTATTATGGGTGTGTGTGTTATACTCAGCCTGAGGCAGAGAGCCTAAATGTAATAGAAGAGAGACAGACTCTCTGTTACTATTGTTGCTGTTCTGCCACCATGAACTGGATGTTCTCTGCCTTGTGCCACCCAGCCTTGGAGCCAGCCAAATACAGACTGAAAATTCCAGTAACTGTGAGCTAAACAAATCTTTCCTTCCTTCATTTTGGGTGGCAGGTATTTTGTCCTAGCAATGAGAGAAGTGTAACTGAGATACTACCATACAGCCATAACAAATATATTATAGAGGTTTTATTTTAATATATTTAGTACAGGGTCTACAGGGTATCACTACACAGATCAGACAAGTAGTGATGCCCACATTTTAAGCCTCCCAGGTGCTGGGATTACAAGTGCCCTCCACCAGGTCCAATCTCAATTGAGGTCTCAGTGTGCCCCTTGGATGGAGCCAGCAGGGCATGACAGGGAACAAATTCTGGTCCCTGAGTTTCCCAAACAGGTGCTTTAATCCACTGAATATCTGGCTGGGCCTGAGCTATCTGGCCAGCCTCATACAAAGTAAATTACTAACACATTTATTAATAAATACTTGTTTTGTCACATCAGTGTCTAAAGATCAAGGCAGTATAAGCTTAATGAGAAAATCTTTGAAAAAGCTTTATAGACAGAGCATATCTCATGTTACCAGATGGAAAATGTGGATTAGAAGCCAAGGAGTACAGAATAAGAATTAGGAAATACCAATAACACATACCGTATTTAGCACTTCAGTTTCAAGCATAAATATTTCCCATTCCTGAAAATAATTAAAAGAAACTATAGCTTCTTTATTCTAAATTCTATAAAGATGAGGAGCACACACCAAACATAATCTAGATTCCTTTTTGAAGGCTATAATAAATTTGTAAGCCATTACAGATGTAATTATTAGAAATAAGAAAAATTATAGCATCTATGAAATAGAAGGCTCAATTATAGCACTTACAACATGCAAATATTCAAGTTCTTAGTGAATCATTATTTAAATGGAAGCATCACATTTTAACAAGTATAGACTTTGTGAAAGCAGGCTTGCTACAGAAAAGTCATCTGCAATTGTAAAATACTGAGAGGAGACAGAGAGCGCTAAAACAGGAAACAAGCATGCAGTTAATAGCATTTGGAAGTAATGCAAGAGAAAAGTAAGGCTGATGTGAATGAACATGGAAATTATGAAAGCACTTCAGCAAAAGTAAGAAAGAACGTGTCAAATACAGCATCACAGCAGAAATTTCTCCTAAAAGAAGGAAGAGTTAAGATCAAGGATAAATGACTATTATGATGATAGAAGATTCCCTTATAAAGTACATAAGCAGAGTAAAGCTGTAAATAAATTCTGGAGAAATAAAGTCTATTGCACAAGAAGGTAATGTGATTTTAGTTCCATCATGTTAAAACAGCATAGCACATAATATACTTCGAAGAAAATAACATTCTTTATTCCTGAATTCTCTTCAACTTTTTAAGTACCTTCATTTACCTAGAGAAAGCACCTATTTTTCTTCTTGAACAATAGTCACTGTTGCCAATAAAAGGTGTAAGTCTAGTTTTGTCTCTTTTTTAGGTTTAATGAGTTCACTAATGAGGCTTGCTACACAATTTATTGAAGGAAACTATAGTTGAAAAATAACAAGTTAGAACTCAAATTCAGTTTTTGTTTTTGGCAGTACTGGGGTTTGAACTTACAACCTTGCATTTGCCAGATAGGCACTTGTGCCACAGAGCTATCTCCCCAGCCCTGCAAATTCAGTCTTGATCTTTGACCAGTTATATTAATTTTGAAGATATTTGCCTATATTCTTCTGGCGTCTTCTGCATCATCTACAAAATTTGTGTATACAATTATTCCCTTAGAAGGATAGCTTAGGCATTAAATATAAAGCAGTTAGTACTATTTTCAGGACTAATAAATATTAGCTCTTATTTTTTTCCTCCAGTTCATGAAGGTTCTAGCAAACCTAGAACTCTGTGATCTCATTATGGAGCTATGTAATTAAAAAAAAAAAAGGTATTTACTAATAGATATACTAAGTCTATGCACTATCGACCAAAAAAGCTTAGCTAAAAGGAGGTGTATCACTTTTTCATCAGATCTTCAGGGAATAACGGCAGTACAGAAAGCTTTGACTTCAGCTGGCTAACAACAGCAAACAGCATTGCTTGCAATCAGAGATAAGCTCAGTGTGAACAAAACATCTCATGATTCAGAAGCAGAAATAGGACAGTAAACATTATGCAGAGTGCAGTGCATGCCCCCTGTGGGCACTCAGAAGTATAATTCATGGTGATTATGACAATGATGAACAGGCGCAGGACCTGCAATCAGTGTCTAGAGCCATTAAGACAAAGCCATGCACTCAGGAGGAGGGTGGCTGCTTGCCTTTGTGGCGTTAGCTGAGTACATTTCCATACACCAGGTCAGAGGGCAGTGATTGGAGAAGTGTGGGGCTCTGAGAAGATGGGGAAGAGCATGTTTTGTGACCCAAATAAATGCTGACATTCTGTCACAAAGTCATTTTGAATTTCTACCCTGAATCCTTCTTTGCATTTTTTTTCCTTAAAAGTTCTATCTTAGGGATACTAAATTCTCCTAAGAAAAAGTGTTTTCTGCAAGTTATTTCTATTAGAAAGCTTGAACATAAAAACACAGCCTGTGTCTGATGCAAGGTCAAGAAGTATTCCACTTTTGAAATAAGATATTGACCAGAAAGAAGACGGAGAAAGAAAATAAATAAATGAAACAAAGAATATTGAAAAATACTTCTCTGCATTTTCTAGGTTTTCCACAGTAGCCTGTGGCAGAATGCACTAGTAACTTGGCCACTTTCTGTTTTCCTTTGCTTCCCTGCTAACAGAACTCCAGTTGTGTTGGAAGAGATTACGGTATCCCCAGCTCCATCTGTAAATACATTCACTCCTCTAACCTCTTTAAATCTAACTGAAGCTGTACCAACCAGTTCTGACCACTAAGATATACACAAGTGCCTGTGAACAGCATTCCTTCTCAAGACCAGACAAATCCTTGTGGAAAATGAATCCACATTTTTCCTTTTCAGTGTTGCTTGGAATGAGAACAAGATTCACTTAGTCTACCTGGGCTACTGTAACCAAGCACTTTAGAAAGGATAATTGATAAATGGAACAAATTCATTGCTCTCGGGTCTAGAGGCTGAATAATACAAAAATAAGACACCAAGGCCATGTAGAAAGCTCAGCAGTCTAAGTGCCTACCTAGGCAAGTGTAAGGACCTGGATTTGATCCCAGGTACCACATGTTGTGCCAGCCTCAACCCTGGCATGCCAAACCAGCCACCAAGACTGTGCATGGCAGTGCACACCTATTATTCCAGTTCTGAGGAAGTTAAAAAACATAGTGAGACCCTGTACCAAATTAATTTAAAAAAAAGAAGACACAGAAGAAGGTGCTAGCATATTCACTAAGAGGCTAAATAATCCAAAATTAAGGGCCCTAGAGGACCTTTGAATTGTATTTAAAGGCCAGCGAGATGGCTCAGCAGTCTAAAGCACCTGCTTAGGAAAGTCTAGGCAACTAGAAGGACTGCAGTTCGATCCCAGGCACCACATGCCTCACCAGCCCCACCCCCAGGATAGGCTGAGCTAGCCATGATATAAATAGATGGATAGATAGATAGATAGATAGATAGATAGATAGATAGTATTTAAGTTTAAAATATAAAAGGCTGGTGGGCTGGGCATGGTGGCACACATCTATAATCTCAGCACTTGGAAGGCTTAGCCAGAAGGATTGCTGCAAGTTACAGAACAGCCTGAACTACAAAGTGGACTCAAGGCTAGTCTGAACTGTCTAGTGAGACCCTGTCTTAAAAAGACAAAAATAAACAATAAAGTAAAGTACAAGAAGCTTAAAAACCTAATTGGAATTGGATAAACTCTATGGGGCTTTTATTTTGAGAAGTTTCTAGTGCCTTCTCCATGTCTTCACATGGCAAAGGCAGAAGCCACTTTCCTCCAGGCTCTTTCATGCAACACTGATCCCACTTACAAGAGTGGAGCTCTCACAATGTGGGTGTCTCCCAGAGGTTTCACTTCTTAACATCATCCCCATAGGAATTAGATTTCTACAAGTAAAAGGTTAGGGCCACAAATATTCAGGCTCTAAGGAACACAAAGATCACACACTGATGAAGTGTAGGCAGCAAAACAGAAGCTATGCTTGGAATCCTTGAGTTCGTAGGGCTTCAGCTGCGGCAGCCCCACTCCACACTGTGTCCTTAAGAAAAATGATCTTCCTCTGTTTAAGCCTTTGCTTGTCAAAATAATTGTATAGCTCAAACCCAAGTGTAATGTGAAGCTGAATATGCGTTACTGGTAAAATTTGATTTAGGTGTAAAATGTAAGAAGCTTGAACTTCTAAGGGGAGCTGGATGAAACCTGATGCAGGCTTTTATTTTATCAAGATTCTAGTGAAGAGAGACTGTGCAGGAGGAAAAAGGTGAATCTCAACGACCTAGGAATCCATCCCTACTCGTTCCACAGTGACTGTCTGAATCCAAAATCTACCTAAAGGGGACAATAGTAACCACTCAGGAAGATTCCCTTAAAAACATTTGCCTTTTAAAACTATTAAGTCATAAGCTGACGAGATGGCTCAGCGGCCTTAAGTGCCTGCTTAAGCAAACTTAGGCAACCGCAGGGACTTTGGTTCAATCCTCGACACCACATGCCCCCAGGGCAGGCTGAGCCAGCCTTAATATAAAAAAATAATAATAATAATAATAAATAAATAAACTATTAAGTCATCCTGGGCCTAACTGGAAAAGCTGTTCTGAAACCCCTGGTAGAAAAGTGAACACCTAAGCCGGGCGTGGTGGCTCACACCTGTAATCCCAGCACTTGGGAGGCTGAGGCAGGAGGATTGGTGCGAGTTCGAGACCAGCCTGGGCTACAAAAGTGAGCACAGGACCAGCCTCAACTGCACAGCGAGACCCTGTCTCAAAAAGACAAAAAAAAAGAAAAAGAAAAGTGAACACTTATATGCCAACATCCTGGAAAGCGGTTTGAAAGTTGAAACCCGGCCTAGGTACCTCAGCAACTTGATAAGACTCTGTCTCAAAACTTGAAAATATAAGAAAGGTCTAGGGATGCAGCTTTGTGTAAAGGCTAAGTTCAACCTCTCATATTGAAAAAAGGAAGAGAGAGAGATGGTGACAGAGAGAGAGACAGGGAGAGATGGTGACAGAGAGAGAGAGAGCAAACAAGTTGTTCAGAAAGCTCAAAATTAGACATAACTACTTTCAATTAGACTATAGGTTTGTTTCCTTTGACTTTTAAAACTTAAGATTTGAAGACTAAGTTATATTTGATGGTATTGAATTCTTGTTAGTGAAATATCACCTTTTACTATGAAAATTAAGAAAATCCCATGTTTATAAATCTGCGTGTGTTTAGAAGTAAACATAATGACTAGTAGAATGGTGTCTGTTATGGTTCCAGTGTATTTGTCCCCCCAAAGCCTCAAGGAGTCATAGAGATGCAGTTCTACAGTTTGTGATGAATTCATGATCCATGGCTGGGATCATGGGTCTGAGTACTGCTGGAACTGTGTGTTTGAGTGCTGCACCCAGCCTGGGACAGCGAGCCTGAAGGAAAAATAAGGAGAGAGGCTGGCCTCTGCCACCGCTGCCTCTGCTCCTCCATTTTGCTCTCTTGCTCTTTGTTGCCGCCGTGAAGTGCTGCCCTCTGCCCTGTGCCACTCTGCTTTGGGGATAGCTGAGTGTGGACTGAAACCTCCAGTACCTGTGAGCTAAGTAAAACTTTTCTCCCTCCATTTTGGATGTTGGATATTTGTCCTGGCAATGAGAGAAGAGTAACTGAGATGGTGTCTATAGTAAGTAAATATTCCTCTGCAACCTGATGACATTATTCTAATGGAAAAAAAAAAAAAAGGCCACCTTTTTCAAGAGGGACTCTCCAAAAGTCTATTCATTTATTTTTTTAAGATTTATTTATTTATTTATTTATTTGGTACAGGGTCTTGCTATACAGCTTGAGCTCCTCCTATCTCAGCCCTGCCAGAGGGGAACTACAGGTGTGTGCCACAACACCTGGTTTCAGTGGTTGGCAAAGCACGCAGTACCTGGAATCAAACCTGGGTCCTTGCACTTGCCATGCAGGCGTTTAGACCACCTAGCTATCTCCCCAGCCAAAAAAGAATATTTAAAAGTCACATTTTTATGCTAGCATTATTTGCATTTTACTTTTTCACTTTTATTAAACTTCCCAGAGAATCAAATCTGAGCTTTATTGATTTTTCTTTATCTTTTCTTTTCTATTTCTTGATTTCCACTCTTTATTATTTTTCTATATATATAATATATATTTTTTCCATATATATATAAATATAAATGTTTGCCTTTTTATATCTCCTTAAGTACAAATATAAAACATTCTTAAACCTTCTCTTTTCAAATTTTTTCTCTTATCTTTGTATTTACTATTAATGATGGTTACATTTATGTACCAATTATGTGCATTGATACCCTGCATGGGGTGTGTCCCAGCAATGAGCCTATGCTACATTTTCATTATGAATTCCCTCAAAGAAGTCTTCACTTCTTAGATAACTTTGGGGGGAGGGCTTTTTTGATATTTAGAAAGGAGCTCTTCAATTTGCAATTAGCATATTAATAAAACAGGCTATTTTCTATTACTGATTTTTAGTTCCTTTCACTGATTTTTAATTTATTTCTGCTACCACCAGGAGGGAGCATTTGATAATATCAAGTCTTTTAAGTGTATTGGCCATTTCCCAACATCTAATTTATCTCGCAGATTATACCATACACACTTGGTAACAGTAGTGAAATCTCCTTTTAATATGTCTAGATTTGTTCCACTGATTCTACCAGTGTTTGTTCTGAATTTTTTTTATTTTTTTGACTATCACATTATACCTATTAAGTGTGAATTTTCAGGACCATTATATGAAGAATATTTTGCTTTTGATTTCTCATCTAGTATTTTCAGTGTAATACACCTTCCTAGCCTTTCTGTATGTTTGAACAGTTAGAGTTTGTTATTGCTTTGGTGTACTTGGCAGGAATAAATTCATTAGCAGCAAGCTCATAGGATGTGATTATTCCCTGAAAACATCATCTCTGTGCATTAAACCTATCCTGCACAAAGTCTACTTTCAATCTAGCAAAATATGGACAAAGTACCATTTATAAATAATTAACAACCCGCAGGACATACTTACCTGTCCACATTCAGAATAGACATGGGTAAATACCTTCAAGTAATGTTTGGTAAAATATGCTGGTTGTCTACTCAGTCTTTGTTCCACACTTTGTTTCTCCTGGAAAAAAAAAAAAAACATTTTGGCGCAATATAATCAAAACAATCACAAAACCCAATTCCTACCACCCTTGCTCTGTTACAGCAAAGCTTTCCCATGTGCCATAGTTTGGTTAAGGATGTTCGCTAGAGCCTGCCAGGAATGATTATGTAGTCTCGCTTTCTGAAATAGGGAGCAGCCTTCCCACCTGTGTTAGTTACTCTTCCCTCATTGCTGGAACAAATACCCAACACTCAAAATGAATAAAGGAAAAGTTTATTCAGTTCACAGTTACTGGAGGCTTGAGTCCCTAATCAGCTGGCTCCAACGCTGAGTAGCACAGGGTGGAGAGCAGCAGTTCAGGCAACAGAACAGCAACAATGGTACCAGAGAGAGTCTGTCTCTCTCTTTGTCTTCTATTACATTCAGGCACTCAGCTCCAGGTTGGGTATAGCATTCACAGCCAAAACACCAGTAGTACTAAAACCTGTAATCCCAGTGGATCACCTGTAATCCCAGTGGATCATGAATTAATCTCAAACTCCAGAAGTCCCCACCCCATGACTGCATGAGGCTTTGGGATGACAATTAGATACAAACCATAATGCCACATCATATACATTCTGAGTCTTACTGACTGAAGCAGAGAAAGGAGGATAGTGGTGGACAATACCATCTTGCAAGCATTAGGAAAACATGATGATGCAAAATGAGGACAGTAGGATGTTGCTGTCATGGAAGCCACTATATCTGCCTTGTGCAGGTCCTTTTAAGCTTAGGAGAAAAGAAAATTCTATTGTCTCAGACATAACGGTCATATTTGTGCTATATTAACTTGAGCAGAACCCTTATCTAACACTGAAAGAGAAAATCTTTAAAAAAAAAAATCAGGAGTTTCTTAGAAGTCAAATTCAAACTCTATTCTGCCAGAAAATAGTATTTCCAATTTTCTACCCTCCTTGAATAGTTTCCATAAAAATAAACTTTAACAGTTTCTGTGTTATTATGCAAACAACTCAAAGAACTCAACGCTTTCCCCAATGTGCATCGTTTCTATGATAAGAACTCCTCCCAAGTAGTATTTTTCAGTCTTTGAACTCTCACTATTTTTTCTAAAATGAAACATTAAGTCCAGGCTAGTCTAAAGAAGATTGCTAACTGCCCTGTAAAACAATTGAACTTCTTACAGTTACAAAGACATTACCAAGGTGAGTATTGTACAGAAGTATTTTTATATCTGGAATCTCTGAAAATGTGTTTTGGTAATTGCCTTGGCCTTCTGTATCTAAATTGATGTTATGCTTAACCCTTTTCTTAGCCAAAGTTTTAAATTCCCAGAGTGCAGTGCTGATCCCTTTTACACAAGTACTCCATGTCAGAAGCAAGTTATAATATGCATGTAGTGTGGAATAAATCAATCACTTATAATCAAGCTGACATACAGACCTCTATTGAAGAAAGCTTCCTCATCAATGACAAGACAGTACCACCAGATGGCATTTAGGAAGAACCTGAATGCCCTATTTGAAAACTAATACAGGAATAGAATGTGGTTTGTATCTCTCAAATTTACTAATCTAAGCTAGAATAGTGTGCACAGGAGAATGCTGACCTCTGAAGGACTCTAAACTGTGTGTGTACCCATAGCATTTTCTAACATTTTCACAAATGAAGTCACTGGAACAGAAAAAAAAGAGAACAAATCAGGTGGTAGGACTTAGCAAGTAAGCAAAACATTCAGCACATTTAAACACTGAATAGGTATGGGTCTTCTCAGTCTTTCAAACCAAAGAGATTAAAAATAGAAAACACATTTTAATAAAGCTTAATCACTAGTTCAGCTTGGGTCCAAGCCAGTATTAGATCAGAAATTCTAAGGAATCACTACTGAGGCTCTGTATATGAACTCAAAACCCTGTCAGCATGAGATGAAGCATTTTAAAATATTGTTCTTTTTTATTGGGTTCAAGTCATCTAAAAAAACCCTACAATTACATTTTCTTGCTGACATTGGTACCTAATTAAATTAATACCTTTAAACTGTGAGCAAAAAAATGGTCTTGTATTTTCCTGCTGTAACTCATCTCTCCGTTTCATTAGGGATATCTATTCATCTTATGGTATCACAACCGTTGTACTATTATCATACTAAATGCAATGGATTGGATTTGGTCACCTCTTTAGGTCTCTGCTTGTGCTGTTGTACAAATAAACACAGATACACGTGTATCTAGCAAGTTATCTCTCAGTTGTACGATATGATTGACAAAGTTAGAGCATCCCCAACTATCTTTAAAAAGGCCACTGTGTCTGACCTTTATTTAATGATATAACCTGGTCCTACATGGATGTGTCAAGCTCACGCTGAGTAAGCACATCTTTGATCGTTTCATGCCAGTGCAGTCCAACTGCTGTTGTCATGTCAGCTCTCAATTTCCATGCTACTCTGCTTCAAATCATAACTCAACACCATCAGGCTCAGCATGAACACAAAGCAAATAATGTGGTGCAACGACACAATGCAAGCATTTCTGTTGTCAAAGCTCTTGGTCCGGTCTTAGATGCAAAACATCCTGTGCAATCTTTCTTCTTTGTAGCACTCAGGGCATTTAGTTTAGTTTCTGCCTCTCCTGTCACCTGCCACCTCCTTCTCTGTCCTTTGATTTCACTTCTCCAGATATTTTACTGCCTCTATAAACAGGCACATAGGTTGGTTATATCTTTAGAATTTTCCAGATATCCATTATATCAAACTGGGTATCACCAAAAATGACAGATCTGCATGTACAAGTTTCAGCTTCTCATAGTCTTAGTGCTTGGCATGAAGAGATTGAGTCTGCCTGATATGCTAGCTGAAAGTTGGTAGTGTTTGTGTTAATGTCTATTTTGAAAGGGAAGGTCTTCAGCGTGTGCGGCGGGGAGGGCGGTTAGTGCTGGGAGATGCTGGCCTATTGCATGCTTGGCAAGCTGAGCTATATTGGTATCTCTTAAATTCACAAATGTGGTTCTCATCGGAAATATAACTTCTATTCTAAAATCTTTATGGGTCCTGACCCCTTTTTGTCTTTCCACGTGTATCCCGAAATGTGACATGTTGACATAGTTATTGTATCACATGTATGTATCCTAATTCTTTACATTAATAATTTGGTGAGAAGTGTGGAGAAAACTCTTCTAAATGATTGGCAACTGAAAGAACAATGCCAAAGAAGGCAAGTATATAAGTTTACTAGCTTTAATATTTTCCAAAATTATTAAATACTATGAATGTTAACGTTCTGTTTTAATACTTTATCTATTGTGATCTATAAAATGTAATTGATTAAATCTTTTTCCTCCAGAAAATGCCATATCACAGCACTGGTATCTCTTCATTTTGTCCTTGCTAATTAAATATATCAACAGGCAAGTCATAGGTATCTTTTACTTCACACAGATCTAGGTAGTGAATTACTATATTCCTTCCTAGTAAATAGAATTTCCTTACAGGGCTGTCAGAATCGACAAGGCATACTTACTCATTTATAGAGAAAAAAAAAAAAAAAACAACTTCAGAAAAATTAACCACTGTGTGGGACAAGGTAAGGAGAGAGAAGGCCAACAGAAGCTCCAGGTCCCCTCCAGGTATCAGCCTATCAACTCTTAGATGTGTTCAGCTCCCCAGAAAGTTCATGAAATCTTTCAAGGTTTTATCTTTATTGCCTCAGTCACCCACCTGCTATTTCTTTGCTGGAGGTCCCCGGGTAGATTAGAGATGCTCATCCTCTAACTACTTGATCTTTTTGGTAAACCAGACCATCCTGAAGCTATTTGGAGATCTCAGTGAAAGTTATCTCAGTTGCTACATTTGGGAGTTAGAGGTCATTAATAACACAAGGCATTTTATGAAGCAGGACCCCAGGGTTTCAATCAAAGAGACCAAGAATCAGGGACAAAGATGAAATATAGTTTCATATTACTGCAGTATACACAAAAAGTCTTTATTGAAAATATTCAGCTATACAGTGCATAGTAAAGAAATTTTGAACTCCACTAGTCGATTTATCTCATCACTGTTCAAGACATTACTGAAGACTCTGTTCAACACAATAAAACAAGGAAAATAAATACCACCAAAAGCTAAAAGAAAAAATATTTATTATTTTCAAATAAGAAAATCCGTACTGGAAATTCAAAATAATGTACTTAATAAAAATATAAAATTAAATTGTTAGATATTGTAGCAGAAAACCCATCACCTCAATCCCAACCCCCAAGCACTATGCTTCAGTTTGTTCCTGTTCCAGATCAGGTTGCTCCTGTTTCTTACACACAGCTGGTCACTGTGACACATAGTTCATCACTCTCAGTCACGCTCTGTAAGCCAGCCTTCAAGTGACAAGGCATTCTGCCTCTGCACTTCCTGCCTGCTTAGCCCATATTGGCGCTTGAGCACTAGAGAACAGTGATATTCTGGGAGTGATCCTAAGCAGTGCCCGTCAGCATAATTAAACTTGCCTCCAAATTGTGGGTGTCCTTTTGGCATTTCTGCTTACTGTTGCAATACAGATACAAGTTATAAAATCTGTAACCTCTTCTACCCTGCTATTCTCAAATATTACTGTCTCTAAAGGCTACAGAAAATTTTAAATGTATGATTCTTGTCTTAGAAAGCAAGGTAAATAATTTTATAAGGTTATCATAACCCAGTATTTATTCATTTATTTATGTTACTCTTGCATACTCACATGCAACTCAGTATAAAGGCTAAAGACAGGCTTGGCCGAGCCCATGACTTTGTTATGTCACTATCTCGGCAAATGTAGACAAGTTATGTAACTGCTCTCCACCTCAGTTTTCTTGTCTGTACCCTGAGAACAACCGTGCTTAACACTTATGATGTTCTGAGGATAAACTGAATTTATGCTTAAAATACAGAAAATAAGTGCTTCGTACTGTTAGCTATTGTTGCATGTGTAAATGTGCATGGCTGCAGAAAAGTACTTGGAGTGATTGACCTAGAAAGAGGTTTGTTTTGGCTCACAGTTTTAGAGATTTTGGTCTGTGGAGAGAGGGACCTTGCTTCTGGGACTATGCCAAGGCAGAATATTGTGGGAGGGAGCTCTGGGTGAGACAGGCAGCTGGGAAGCAGAAAGAGAGAGGAAAAGGGAGCGCAGGTCCTAGGGCTTCTTCAAGGGCACATTCTCAGTGGCTTACAGCCTTCCTCTGGGACCGGGGAGATATATATATATCCCGCCACATCTTATCTCTTAAAATCTCTAACTCCTTTGAACAGAGGTGAAAACTCACATGACCTTGGGACACATTACAGAACCCAGCCATACCAGTATAATTTGAAAATTATAGTTGAAAGTATATTTGTGACCCTATAGTTAATCTATTGAATATGTTACTGTATGGCAATAGAGACCATTTGCCTAAAATTAAAATAAAACTTAAACTGAGGAGATAACTCAGCGGCATACACACCTACTTGAGAAGTGCAAGGTCCTGAATTCAATCCTGGTACCAAACTAATTAATTAATTAATTAATTAATTAAAATTTAAAGTAGGAACTTACACAAGGGCTAATATTTGCTTTTCTTGCTCAGTTGTGTGTACATATATTAAATTGTGCTTTAGTGCCTCACACAGTAATAGCCAATAATACAATGGAAATAAGGTGTCGCTTAGAATAACCATCTATGTTGTCAAATAAGTAGGAATTAAGCCAATAATTCAAGCACAGAGAATCTTACAAATTTTCTAAAGCTCATTAAATTTTCTCACGTTAATCAAGGGACCTTAATAAAAGAACACATTAATATTGTGAGGTTATTAATTTCTCCCAAATTTGTCTAGAAATTAAGCATACTTATAATTTAAATCTCAACAGAATTTCAAGAGGAACTTGGAAAAGTGGTTCTAAACATGACTCGAAAGCTTAAGCACTCATAAAGCTGGCATAATTTCAAGAAGAAGGGCCTAGAATGTGTGCAAGTGGACATCGAAGATGGTAAGGCATAGTCCAATCCCACAGTGATAAAAATAGCAGCGAACTGGGTCAGGATCATCATGGCCAGTGAAACAGGAAGAGACCAAACAGACTCATGATCAGCTCAACATATGATAATAGCTATGCTGTCTGACAAACCACTTCAAGGTTTAACTACAAACAGTATTTCTGACAAATTTACAGTGAGATAAGAGAGCTCACATGCATTTCAGGAGAGGTAAGCAAATGGCTGTTGTGACAACGGTAAGGCTTAGCAAAGATGGGCTTATTAATAATGCCAGAGTGAGGAAGCAAGTGTAATCAGGGACAGTAATCAACATAATAAAACCATGACTTTCAGAGAAGAAATTCACAGACTTTTTGTGACATTGGAATACCTTTGGATTTGGGAAGAAAGTGCAAGTCATCACATAAAATATTGATAAATTTGAATAAATCAGGAGAAACACCAGCATTGAAAAAGTTAGCAAAAGCATGATGGATTAGAAGAGGAAGTGAACATTACACAAGGGATTATTTTTCTGGAGTATAAGAAGATCTCACAAGAATGCATAATCACTAGATTACACCGTTGGGGACAGCAGGATTTTCCTTCCTGCCTTGGCCACGATCTTATCTCCAGCGCTTGCGTACAACTGCGCACTACTTTGCTTCTCTGGCGTTAGCCTCCTGTGATGTTGATCACATGTCTAGATTTGTCTCCTGTCCTACCATCCTCTACACTAGCAGAGATGAGTCTATTATTGCTTCTACAGAAAATGAGGACAAATTCAGAGACCTTAACAACAGAAATTGATTCCCTACTTTGGAAATCAAAAGCTCAAAATCAGATTCACTGGTGGGAGGTCAAAATGTCAGCCACACCTATTCATTCCAGAGGTCCTACTCTGTTATCTTGTCCCACCTTCTAGAGGACAGGAACATTTCTTTGATCATAGCTCCTTTTCGCCTCTTCAAAGATACCAGCAGTATCTCAGTCTCGTTCACTGTCTGCTCCTGTTGTTACGCTGTCTTTTCTCTCATTGACCCTCCTGATTCTGGACCCATCCATATAACACAGGATAATCTCCTCCTCTCAAAATTCTTAATTTAGTTATACTTACAGAGCTTTTTCCATGTTCGGCAGCATATTTAGAGGACTCAGGGATCAGGACATAAATTCTTGGGGTGAGGAGAGAAGGAAATGTAGTTTAGCTCACCACATTTTTGGCTAGATAATCTTTACCATGGTGGCCCATCCTGTGCCCAGGGAGATACTTAGCAGTGTCCTGCCCCTGACCATGGGATCTGAGTCACATATCCCTCTCTCTCAGTGCCACCAAATGTCACAGGAGAGAATCTCCATCCTCTCCTGAAGATCTTTTTACAAAGAAAAACTAATCATGTTACTGCTGTACACAGTTCTCTGTATTCAAAATGATATCTGCATCACTTAGCATATGAAACATTTTATTATTTGCTCTGCTTATTCCTTTTGGTGAATTCTCTGAATTGTTTATTTCTCTGTTTGCCCTATTTGTATCCTCTTTTCCTGCACATAGTCCTGTGACTTTTGAGGATGCAAGATTCTCTCACATTTCCTGCTTTTGTAAACAGTTTTTTTTTTTCCTCAATCCTTCTGAAACTTCCTTTTTTGTTGTTGTTGTTGTACTAGGGATTGAACTCTGGACCTTGTGCTTGCAAGGCAATCATTTATGCCACTGAGCTACCTTCCCAGACTTGAAAGTTCATCCTATTTTTCATCTGATGGACTCTTATTTAGCCCCTTTCAAAATCTAGCTTAGATGTCTGGAATTCTAGGTCCCCTTCCTAAGTATGCTTATAGGACTTTAAGCTAGGGCCATTTGAGAGTTGGTGTCAATTTCATTTTTTCTTTGCATTGGTATATGAGCTATTTGGTTTCTCTGACCATTACCTGCATGTATAGGTCCAGTGCTCTTTCTGGGACATTTTAATTGTTTGCATTTATTTCTGAATGACTGAGCAGATGGTAGGATTCATGCGTCAACTATATATAATCTGCAATGGCTAAGGCTGAGAATCTGGCTGCAAGATATTAACATGGGACAACTTGTTTTGCTATTTGAAAATAATAAGGAAATCAATCTTCCCATTATCTTTCATGTAGCGAGATACTCAGGAAGAAATTATTTATGCTGTTGTTAGTTTAATAATTATTTAGTTATTATTTGTTTGAAAATGGAGCTCCATGCTCAGAAGATACTTTAACTTACTGAATGTTTAAATTTCAATTAGAAAAACAATGCTCTCATAAGAATTTTTTTTTAAAGCTAGAATCAAAACAAGCATTGCAATCATAGATCTGTAACACTATGAAAGGCTACATACGCCGGTGCAGTTTCCAGCATCAGGAAGGCTCCGTCAGTTCCACAGTTCAGTTTCGACTTTGTTGGTAAGAAACTGTCATCTGGGGACTTCCAGGCTTCACATTGTAACAAAATCCACTGATTTGCAAATCTTGAACACTTGGTATGTGTTTCAAGAGTCAAAAACGTTTTCTGTTGCTATATATTTTATTATTCTTCTGGTGGTCTAATGCTATATGTTTCTCTTAATGTTTAGAGCCTGGAGACTATTCAGTAAATACCGCTGAAAACACCTGCATGCACGGCTCACGATTGATGGTTTCCTTTATTTAAAGCTCACATTAAGTGGGCCTGAGAGAGAATGGGTATAATCTCCACACTTATTTGATATATTTGGGTAATATATGTAAAGCGCAGAAGATAAAGAGATTCCTCTCATGGTATAGTTCTATCATTTCAGCTAAAGTCCTGCCCACAAAACTTTTAAGGACAACAGTATCAACCAAGTTTCACAATCCAAAATATGTCAAAACATAACATGCTGAAGGAAGAATTTTAGATTGTCTTTAATTCCCATATAAGGCTAACTAAAAGTTTTGTTTTCCTTTAAACCACAATTTCTTAAGTTGTTGAAAATATTTGGTTGCAAGCCAGTATAACATAATTGATGTTGCTGAAAATATTTGGCTAAAACTACAGCTTGTCTATTGGAATCCCAAGTCTGTAACTTTGAGCAAGTTAGTTAGCCTGTTGGTATCACTCCTTCCTTTGTAAAATTAGAGCAAGAACAATAATTCCAAACTCACAAGATTACTGTGGGCTTGAAAAGAATTGATAATTGCAAAATGTTTTGAATACTACCTGGCACATGGAAATATCTGAGATAATTATTAAAGAAAAAAAACTGGACTAAAGACTGTTCAAAGCATTGTGAACTCATCTTTGTGGAAAAAAGCTTTACCCGCCTGCCCTCAGCGATTTTCTTTAATGAAGAATAAACAAACAGGGATCAACACAACAGCTTGGATCCTTCTGCATAGTCTGGAGTTCTGCACTTCAGTAAATTTAGGAAATATTTATTGAATCTGGCTGGATTTCCAATGTGAAGATTACCAGCTTGCTGACATAAGTTTACTGAATCTAAATTTCAGATTGATTAAATAAATTCTTTGTGAGTTTGGGATCTCTATAACTGCCCCCAATCTTTACTGGCTATTTATTATTCTAGGACAATGGGTTCTACTTTTTGTTATCCGAGATTTTCTAGTCTTTGTAGAAAATCTTTTCACTGTTATTTGCCATTGTTTCCCTGCATGACACAACTGAATTAATCATAATTTCACAAGCACAGCACCTAATTTACCATATTTGACTGCTAAGAAGTGCCTTAATTGACCTCTTTTACTTGGCCGTAGTCCTAGTTGCTTAAAGCAGCCAGTCAAGAAAAATTTATTTTCAGAGTGTGTTCTAGACTACAAATTGCTTCATTAAACTTTCTTATATCTGCATCCTTAATATATAAATGAGCTCCTTTTCTTCTTACTGCTTGTATCTCTAATGGGTAAGAGATGTAAAAGTTCTTCTGTGTCATTTAGTAACCCAAAACCTAGCTCTTCGCTTCACAAAGAAGCATTTTTTATTAATTAAAATCCCCAGAAGTAAAAACCACCTTTGCTATCACTTTTCATCCACTTTATTTTGGCAAATTTGAATACTGTTTCCAATGATAGTATATACATATGTGTTGTTTATTTGCAGCTTGAGCTCCTGAAGAGGAATTTATTGCAATGTTTTAAACTTTTTAATTTCACCAATACCTATCAGTGTGAAAATAATACTGGTCAAGGAGTCAGAAAAATTGGGTTCTCTTTCTATATCTGCGTTGTTCCTGCATCTAATTATAGTAAAGGATAACTGGAATACAGTTTATTCATTTGTAAAATACAAATATATGTATATATATACGTATACATACACTCTGCATGCAAGGTTATTGTGAAGACAAATACATATAAAACAACTCATTTAAATGGTAAATGTAAAAATGATTGGTCCAATTTCCTTGGGAAAGCCTCATGCTATCTGGTTTAAATAATTCACCAATTATGGCACAGGGTAATTTATTACTCATTTCTGATAATTTATTTTGTAAGCGGATTCTGAAAATATTAAATTTCTTTTCAAATAAATGACACTAATTGATAGATAGATAGATAGATAGATAGATAGATAGATAGGTATTTGGGGACTGGAAAATCTAATTGTCAAATTTAATATTTCTTGAATTTTTCTATAAATGTAAAAGAATATCCAGAGCATTATGGGAAACATAAAACATAAAGATGAGCAGGTCCCTCGATCTCCAACTATCAAGGAATAAAAATCTAAATCAGCATGGTCCCGCCTGTCGTACCACCATGCTCTGGAGCACGCTGAGCCAGTGATGGAGTCCGGGCATGGCGGGGCACACCTATAATTCCAGCACTTGAGAAGTACAAGCAGGAGGATCACTATGAGTCAGTAGTGAGACCCTGTACAAAAAAAAAAAAAAAAAAAAAAAAAAAAAAAAAAAAAAAAAAAAAAAAAAAAAAAAAAAAAAAAAAAAAAAAAAAAAAAAAAAAAAAAAAAAAAAAAAAAAAAAAAAAAAAAAAGAACCTAGATCATCAGAAGATCAGTGTGTATATGAATAACTCCAATTTGTAAAATTGGTTTCATAAGACCTCTGAAGTATCAAGTTTGTATCATGAGAGATGAGTTCTGATTGCACTTAAATATGGAGACCTCTGGATATGTGTATGACTTGACCTTAAAATGTGGAGAAATTCCAGTAAGAATGGGATGAAGGGGAGCTTTGGGAAAAAAAAGCTAGAATAATAACAAGAAGAAAGTTACAAAAATTCAAGCTATGGTGGGGGAATGATAAGTCAGATTTGTCCTTGCTCCTTGAATTTGTACTGTTTTATAGATTTCAAAGTGTTTTCACATGTTACATTATTTGGAACTACACAATTATAAGGTGCTTTTTGAGAAAATGTCTTCACCTGTCTTATGTTGCTATAATAAAAATCCAAGGCTGGGCACTTTGTAAAGGAAAAGAGCTCTGGTTTGGCTAATATTCTGGATGCTAGAGCACATGACCAATTCCCGTGAGAGCCCCTTGCGAAACATGATGGCTGCCACATGGCAGGAGCACATGCAGAAGTGGTGACTACTGTGTGCTGAAGAGTGATTCGAGAGTGAAACAAGGATCATCTATGACAACCAGCTCTCAAAACACCTAATCGAGTCACCTGAGAGCCAGCACTTCTACAGACTACCATGAATCCATTACAGAGAGCCTATGCCCTCTCATAGAGACCTCTCCATTTCAATGCGATTGTGTCATGCACTAAGATGCGACACGAGTATGGAATGGAACAAATCCTATCCCAGCCAACAGGAGAATATATTTGTGGTTTTTTACATAGAAATAAAATGATTTCTTCGTTTGGGCCATTTTAGGTTTTGAGATAGAGTCTATGTAATTCAAACTGGCCTTGAACTCACTGTGTGACCCAGGATGGCCTTGAGCTCATGGTAGTTCACCTGCCTCAGCCTCTAAAATGCTGGAATTATAGCTACGTAGCATCATGCCTCATAAAAATAAATATCAAATTTAAAAAAAAAAATACTTGTAAAATGTCCTCAGTTGGTAGATTGTGCTTAAAAAGAAATCATGACAACCTGGTGACAGTGTGAAAGAGAAAGCACAAGAGGGAAGACTCTAAGGTTCCTGCTGTAGCAAATGTGCACTCTACAAGAGTAGATTTTCTTCTACTGATACAGAGAGAGTGTTTTTAAATGAACATTGCACAGACATAACGCATATCTCTTGCTCTTGATTTAATATAAGGTGTGGAAGAAAGATGTGTCAAAAGACTCAAAGGAGACTGTCTTGGTTACTTCTCTCTTGCTGAGACAAAATACCTCATGTCCAAAGTGAAGTAAGGAAATGTTAATTTGGCTCACAGTTTGTGAGGTTTCAGTGTATGTCGGCTAGTGCTAAGAAAGGTTGGCACATGCCAAAGGGCAACAGTTTATGATGGTAGAAAACAGCAAAAGCAACAGAATTAAAAGTGAGGACAAGCAGACAGAAAGTCTCTTTCTTCTTCTGTGTTACATTTGTTATCTACCCCAGGATGGCTGAAATACTCACACCTATAATCCCAACGTAGGACCATAGATCAATTAAAATCTTGAAGCCTACTCCATGACTACATGAGGCTTTGGGGGAACATGTGGACACAAACCACAACATTTTACTCCTGGGCACCCAAAGACTCACATACATCCCTTTATGTAAAAGACATTTTGGTCTATCACTAAGAGTTGTTAAAGTTCAAACAGTTTTGGCATTGCTGACAAATTCAAGTCTTAAATTTCTTCCTAAGAATTCTAAGGCAAACGCTTAACTGTGAGCCTCTGTACAAATGAAAAGTTACATACTTTTAACATTTAATGGCACAAGATAAACATTTTTATTTCAAAAGTTACGAACAGGAATACAAAGAAATGGGACCACAGCAAATTCAAAATCTAGCAGGGAAAACATTAAGCCCTCTAGCGCCACGTTCAACATCTGAGGCAATTTGGCAAATTGTGAGCTCCACATGGTTCCACCTCTATAGCATATCTGAGGGTTGTAGTGTGTATGGGTGTTTTTTTCTTCTTCTTCTTCCTCTTCTTCTTCTTCTTCTTCTTCTTCTTCTTCTTCTTCTTCTTCTTCTTCTTCTTCTTCTTCTTCTTCTTCTTCTTGTAACTTTCTTTACATGATCTACATTTTTGGCTTTTTAAAACTTTTTTGGGCTGCCACTGTACCTTTGGCTTTTTTTCTTTTGCACCTTTATACGTTGTCTTCTTAGGGACACCTTGTCTAGCCTCCCAGGCCTTTTAAAATCAAGGAAGAAGCCTTTTCAACGTCAGAACTCTTGTATTTTGTACGTGTCTCAAACCAGCACCATATAG
>PVJA010008747.1:0-63280 GCA_004027025.1 Myocastor coypus
TTCTTCTTCTTCTTCTTCTTCTTCTTCTTCTTCTTCTTCTTCTTCTTCTTCTTCTTCTTCTTCCTTACTTAGGACAAGGATCTAGAGGGTCTACAAGGTCTCTCTCAGTATGTAAATCAGACTTACAGTAATTCTCATATTTTCAACCTCCCGAGGGCTGGGCTTACAGGCACACGCCACCATCCCTAGTCTCCTATCACTGTCTCAGGTCTCCCCAGGGGTGGAGTCAGCACAGCACACCAGGGATAGAACCCTGGCCACTGCACTCTCCCTAAGCAGTCGCTGTAGTCTACTGAGCTATCAGGCTGGCGCTGTCTGGAATATTTCTAAATGTGCTAGAATAATACTCATTGAATTAATAAACAGTGGCCTGGGGATATGCAGGTTCTTTGCTGAGATGCAACTGGAAGTAAATACAATTTAATTTCACTTCCTTCATAATGTGTCTTTAATGACTTTATATATTCAGCAACACTCTTCTTAAAAAAGTGAAACCAATCTAATTTTGTAAAACATTAACTTTTGTCTGTATATTTGGTGTGTAGAGTTATGCATTATAATTTTGCTCTTATTTTTGCTTTAATATTTATTCTAATTTATACAAAGGGAAAAGAATTAAATAAATGTCCTGGTGAATCCTCAGGCTTTCAAAGCTCGCTGCTCTAGGCATGTATTGCCATCTTCTGCAATCTCTGTACTGCCCCGAGAACAGAGGGAGCATAATAAGCACTTATTCAGATGACTCTTGCATGAATCTGACCCTATTAATTGCATCTGCAGAGAGAGAAAAAGCCCTAGAGATGAGGTAATTATAGAACAGAAGAGGTAGAGGAACACCTCAGGTGGAAGCCATGCATAAAGAGCCTGCCATTCGTGCAGGGAAGAAACTGAGGTCCATGCAGGCGAAATAAATTGGAGAAAAATGCCATATTCTCGCCATTGACAGTTCACCCATCTTTTAATCACGGAGAGCTCACGGAATTACATGTACTCCTTCCAGGAACCCCAATTAACTGTTCCTGTTCCAATGACTTTTGCTTCTAGGCAAAAGCACTGAAGTCGGAAGCAATACGAATTAGCAACCCCTGGGTTCTGGCTAAGCCAGGTAGGCTGAGTAGAGCCCACTCAGTGGGTGTTTGCCCTAACGTTCATTTCGGGTTCCAAGTCTCAGCTGTCAGATAAGCTCACTGGAGCCCCCTTACCCCCATCTCCCCATTCTAAGTGTTCATCCTCTTGCTTTATTTATTTATTTATTTATTTATTTATTTTCCTATTGAGCTCAAGAAAACTCAAGCAAATTTCCTTCTTCAGAGATGCTGTGTTTTCAGAGCTTTACAGAGCTGTGAGAAGCTTATTAATGAAGGCCAGAATTAATTAAAAGAGAAGGTCAGGAGGGCTTACCTACATTTTGCTTTAGAAGGACAGCGCCACACCAAATGAGTGATTGTTATTGATTACGCATTCCACGTGCCCTGCGGGGTAGTCAGTCAATACGAAAGCATCAGATTCTTCCAGATATTAAACAAATTGAAGGCAAGGTTGTTGGCTTGGAGGCTGAATGTTTAAATTTCAATAAATGTGGGAAGGAAGTGTCTTTTGCATCCAGGTGAATTGCAGGGGAATAAGCTAAGGCAAAGTGATGGGTTATTGACCTGTGTGAAAAGCAATGCTTTCTGCCTGTGGCATTTGTAATTTGTTCTGGAAACACATGTACTGAAGCTGGTGGTAAGAATAGACCTAAGATTTTTTAGCACCAGAATAGCAGAGATACTTTTCTGTCAATTAAGGACATAAAAGTAGCTCTGTATTGAACATTCCTTGCAGACATTAAAAGAAAATAGTGACAACACATCCTTTTAGCATAAAAGTGAAACTATCTAAACCATTCTAAAAACAGTGCAGGGCCTGCCAGAGAGCTCAGTGGATGACAGCATTTGCTTAGGCAGATGCAGGGACTGGGGTTTGATCCCCGCTGAGCAGTGCTGGCCCCACCCCAGGGGCACATTGCGATGGCACGTGAGACTGGGTGTGGCAGCCTATGCCTTTAATTGCCATACTTGGGAGGCTGCACACAGGAGGGCCACTATGAGCTCAATCTGTGCAGTGAAACCCTTGAAACTCTGTATTAAAAAATAAATAAAAATAATGTTTAGGAGAGATCTAAGAAGTAATAGAAGAATTGAAGGTTTGGACCATTTCTACCACTAGAGGAGCTAGCATTTTTATACCACTTGTATCATTTATATACCACCCACATCGGCTCACTAATTACAGTGATAAGCCTTGGAGGTAGGTATTGGTGCTGAATTAGACAGCTCTCTTTTCTTGGACAGCAGGCCAGATATTCACAGCTCAAACGAAGAAAGGTTTAATTTACTTCATTGTTGGGTGGGTGGGATTCAGTTATTAGCTAACTGGCTAAAATGAAGAAAGAAGTCACAGAAGCTGGGCATGGCAGAGCAAAGCTGCTCAATTACTGGCAGTTGGGGAACAGAGAAGTCAGAGGTTTTCAGGTAGGAAAAAGAAGAGAGGCTGTGCATGATATCAAGCTCACACCTCCATGACCCACACAGATGTAAGCAGGAGTGCGCTCTTCGCCTCTGCTACTGGTTCCTTCACCCAGTGAAGCTGACGTACCAGGATGAATGGTCAAAACTAACTTCATTTTATAAATGAGGACATACATTCTTTGGCCCAGTGTCACTGCACTGTTAATAGTACCATTATCGGAATTTTGGGAGTCTATGTTTCCTTGTCAGATTTGATATTTGCCAACTTACACGTACATTAAAATCACCTGGGGAAGCCGGACGTGGTGGCTCACGCCTGTAATCCCAGCACTCGGGAGGCTGAGGCAGGAGGATCGGTGCGAGTTCGAGACCAGCCTGGGCTACAAAAGTGAGCTCAGCACCAGCCTCAACTGCATAGTGAGACCCTGTCTCAAAAAGACCAAAAAAAAAAAAAAAATCACCTGGGGAGCTTAAGCAATGACATCCTGGTGAGTTATACCTCAAGTTTCTGATGTATTAGGTATGGATGGAAGCAAGGTGCTTAAAATCTAAGACGGTCCAAATTCCTGTGCATTTCACCGTGTGAGGATGTCACACCACTGGGCTATGACATTTGAGGCATTGTTACTTTCCTCAATGGGTTATCAGAATATTCACGTTGCAAATGAAATAACACAGATGCACATGCTGTGAATGTCACTCGAGTGTAGGTGCTTAATCGCCCAGGTAACAGAACTGGACATGCAAATGTTTTGGTCAGTTGAGTAGGTGAAGAGGAAATGCAAATCATTAATCAAAACATTAACTTCACTGCATATATTATCACATTTCAGAACAGACATGCCATATATGATAAAGGTTTATTACTGGGAAATTGAGTTACATGTATATTTCAGTGACATTTTCTATCATTTGATGCTAATTATCTTCCATTCAAATATGGTAGTACCTACATTTATAAATACATCTCTTTAGGACAAATTTAGTTTATGAACAGAAGCATTTAGCAAAATTTTGCTTCTGTTTCTGAACTTATCAGGTGGGAAATATAATCACAGCTCTCACCCCTAGAATCTTGGAATGAACTAAATTTGTTATTTGTGGCCTAACTGGCATTTCGAGAAATGGAGTGTAATGAATGGGGCCCAGGGACAGCTGTGGCCTGTTGCTGACAGCAGTTTTACCTGTGGGCTCTCTGGTTGTTGCCTTCTTCCTTGCTGGCAATGCTGACTGTTGACACCTGTGTGAAGCTGATGATCGGGAAAGAATGGAGGTTAATAGAGATCATGGTTACATGCGTAACTAAGCACATGGTCCTCTTTTACTAAAATGATTGTGTACAAGATCACACCCACTAGCTGGAAATAAAGCTAATTTGTTTCAGGGGTCCTTGACTGACTGAGGGAAGAATTTCAGTGAGTCCTCTGAGCTACCGACATCGGGTCTTATCGTTCCTTTCGACACCGACACATAATATTACAACAGTGATTCGAGTTACTATTGTATTTTGGAACTACAATGTACATTTTCATGCTTCTAATCCATTTTTCTTTAGTAAAATCAAGTTTTATTTCTGTCTAAAATATAGATAGCCTACATAAATTTCAAGGCTCCATTGAACCTCTGCTATAAGCGAACAATTTGCTATGATAAAACATGCTTAAAGCAATATTTTGCCTAGACTGTTATGTTGTAAACACAGGCTGAATCAGGAGCAAACTAGTCTCAGAACAACATGAGTTTTATTCCTTCCTCCTAGCCGCCCTACCACAATGTTCTTTAACCTACATCATGTACTTCATTTTGACCTTCAGTAACCTAAAATTCAGGGTCTAAGACAGTGGAATGGATACGGGACTGAGGTCTTGAAGTTAACAACCTGTTAAAGGAGAATGCTGAGGAAACAGGTCACATCAGCCCACAGAAGCTAGGAATCTCAAGCTTCCCAAGAACTACTCCAGAAATTTCATTCAATAATTGGAGGTCAAACCAACTTTGAAGTTCATACCCTTTCAAATACTATACATTCTAGTGAAGTGTACAGCATGGAAATGCCTACAATAAGACTCCTGCCTAATTGAGTTTGGTTTTGTCTTAAAACCACTTAGGATGTATGCTTATACTCCTCCAGGAAGACCACTTAGTGTGCAAGTCACTATCAAATAAACATAAAGGCAATTTTGAAATGTTATGAAAAAACAGTGCAGGATGCCTTTCTTTATGCTTAACTCTGAGTACAACGAAGAGAAGTGAACCTCTTGAGATCTCTATTTCTTAAAGCATTGCTGCTGCTTTGAAGTTGACAGTCCTTAGGTTCAAAATCAGGGAGAATTCAAGCTTCCCATCACTCTAGATGGGAGTCAGGTTGTCTTGAATTCTGCAGATAATTGGTTAGGAAATACTTGGAATGAAGAATATAGAAGAATGCCCTGAAGGATACAGGAAGGACATTAAGGGGATGTAGCAACAATTTACTGTCATAATAAATACGAACAATGCCAAATTCAAACTATGGGATTTACACATGACACCTGGAGGATCAGGTGGTGGAAGAAGCCAGGATTTCCCACACAGCTTCAGATTCCAGAAGAAATGAATGTGGTCTCCTTAAAAACATAACAGAATTTTTAACTTAAAACAAATTTTTGTGTAGCAGTTACAGCAACCAAACAAATAAACATACTGTGCAGTTTCACATTTGAAGATCCCTGAGTTGATTTGTGGTTCTAGCATCAAAGTGGCTCACGCTCCAGTTGTGTTTGAACATGCTGATGCATTTAGTGGGCCTTTTGAAGGACATATCTTTTAGCTGGCACATGTCCCAGTGCTTAGTTGTCTGACCTGTTACTAGGGGGTCTGCTTACAGGAAATTGCTGATACTGGCCAATTCTCTCTTGGCTCTTATCTGGCCAGAGTGCTCATTTTATGCTTGCCTGAGTATCCCTCTGGCAGTGGGAGTATCCATGCTGCCTTATGTTCAGCACTACGCCCTAGGCAAATGCTGTCCTAAGGCAACACCTGTTATGTCAGCAGGCAGATGCAGCTCCAAAACACCAACAAATCTAAAGAGCTATTCATCACAGATCCTGAGCACAGAGAACAAAATAATTAGGAGGACATATTTGATCCCAAAGCAGATGAGTGGGTTGGAGAGAGAGAGAGACATAGAGAGAGACAGACAGACACAGAGAAAGACAGAAAGAGAGAGGGAGAGACAGAGAGAAAGAGAGTAGAGAGAGACAGAGACAGAGAGAGACAGAGACAGAGACAGAGACAGAGAGATCACATTAGGAAGCTGGCAACCTGTAACGAATTGGGGCTATCACTTTAAATCTATAGGTAAATCCCTGAACCGTCCTTACTCCTGTAAAGGAAGTAAAAAGAAGATAGGAGACTTTAGCTTAGCTTAGGCTTTATATCAAGTTATAAGTTTGAACTATAATGTATTAATGTTGGTTGTGTCTATATTCCCCCAAGCATCAAATGGTCATGGAGGCTGGACATTTCAGAGATAGTTAAACTTAGAGTTTGTGATCGATTCATCATCTAGTGCTAGGATTGGGGGTGTGAATGGTACACCTTCTCTAGGGCAGGTAACCTGTATATAATATATGGGAGGGAAAATCCTTCCTCCTCCATTTTTTCTCTTTCTACCTTGAAGTCAGTTGATGGGGATTAAAGACTAGAAAATGTCAGCTAAATAATTTAACTTTGAGCACCAAGTATTTTTTTTCCCAGCAACATAAACTTGATACCCAGAATGAAGTTATTGCTGAGAATACCTGTTCCTGTATTTCTGTAGACTTTGGAAATGGCTTATGAGAAGAAATTGGAAAGGTACATGGATGCATGTAAAAATAAGTAGGGCTGGGACATCTTAGGGTGTTTTCATGTGAGAATCTTGTCAAACCTCAGAATACCAGAATGTTGATAGAAATTTTGCCTATAAAGTCTAAGTTTAGGAGATTTCTGCTTGGAAGGACTTAATTGGTTGTTGGACTCAAGAGAATGTGTGCTACAGCTTGTAAGAATGTGTGCATTTTGCTTGAATAAGATTAAGTGAGATAAAGGACAGTGTACTAGTTAATCTTAAAGAAAAAAATCCATGCATTGAATATTGAGGCATGGGCATGACTGCTATTGGCCAGAGTCATGTTGAGAATCAAAAGCAAACATCCTGAGAGAATAAGTTAAAACATTGTGAGTTTGACTAGAAAGGTCACTCCAGGAAAGCTATGGATTACATAAATAGAGTACAGAATTTTTTTTTTTTTTTATTACTGAGAAGAGAAAGAATAGAAGTGATTGCGTGGGAGCATCACAAGAATTCACAGTACGCTCTTTTGTGTCTCAAAATTTTAAAGTCAAAGACTTTGTTTTGACAAGAACATATTATGTTCCAGAAGGGCAACAGCCATACCATGTTCTGAAACGGTAGCAGCCTACAGAGTTTGCTCCTTAGAATCAGGGTCAGAATGATCAGCAATCCAGGCAGTAGACCCCTACAGCTGAGAGCATATGAAACCTGGCCACTGCTTCGGCTGACAGCAGACTTTGGCATCATCCACATGACATTGCTTTTAGGTTCATGAAGAATGCAAGGTTTATGAGATGAGAAGGCTTCCCACCAATTTCACAAGGCTTCGGGCCCAGGAAGTGTACCAGTTGGAGCACAGTATGTGAAGCTGTGTGTGCGAAGTGAAAGGTGCTGCAGAGACCACAGAAGTTTAGAGAAGCTAGTGACATGAATAAATCTGAGGAAAACTAGAAGGAGGGAGCAAAGCAGGCCAAAGAAAGAAACCACGGGAACTACAACCATTGGAAGTGCTCTAGGGCAGAGCCACCCATGATGTTTGGAGCAAACAACTTATCGCAGGTTGCCTGGGATGCTGAAAGTGAAACAACAGGACTTAATGTTTTCCCTGCTGGATTTCGAACATGTTTTGGTCCCATTCCTTCTTATCCCCTCCTTCTAACCTTTTGAGATGAAAATGTTTTATCTTGTGCCACTGAATGTTGAAAGCATTTAACTTTCCATTTGTATAGGGGCTCACAGCTAAAAGAGTTTAGGTTCCATGGTGGGACCTGGGAGTTTTCAGCAATGCTGACACAGTTAAAAATTTTAAAAAATTCTTAGATATGAACTAAATGCCTTTTGAAAAAAGGGATGTGCATGATTCTTTGAGTGATCATGGGTGGAATGTTATGGTTTGTGTCTTGTTGTCCCCCAAAAGTGATATGTGGTAATGGGAGGCAGGTTTTTTGGAAGCAGCTGAATCTAGAATTTGTTATTGGTTGACTGTCTCATACTGGGGTTGGGAGTTTAAATGTTATACTCACCCTAGGATAGGTTACCTGCATGTAATATACACAGGAAAAGAGGTCACCTCCTCCTATTAGTTCTTGTTACATTTTCTGTCTTCTGCCATCATGAACTGTTGCTCTTCTGCAATGCATCAGCTTGCCTTGGAGCCAGTTGATTTGGACTGAAGCATCTACCAATTGTCCACCAAAAAGGAAATGATTTTCTTCCTTAGTTTTGGGTAACAGGTATTTTGTCCCAGCAATGAGAAAACTATAACAGCTGTGGGCTTGAAAACTGTGTCCAGAGCAGTACAGATGTAATTCTGAAAAGGGGAAACAAAACTTGCTTTCAGATAGATGCCTAGTACTATAAAAAGAAAAGAAGACTCTATACTCGTATACTCAGATAATGAAAATGGTGCTATAAGCAGAACATTAATTTCAGGGATACTTATGCTTTTAAATATGTTCTTTGAATTTTAATGAACTCGGGGGAAATTTACATAATTCCAGAAACTTTTCTCTCAGACCTTTGCTAATCCATTCAAACAAAAAAAGTAGTATAGGAAGCTTAGTTAGACAGAAAGGCATATATAGTTAGAGTGAGACTGAGCTCTCAAGGAAATGAGCAGAATAAAGATAACGGAATTGTAGTTAGAGGCACATATGAAGAAGGCAAGTCCTCAAAATAAAGATGCAGTGTCCAGACCTACATGCCTCCCTAAGAGATAAGCATTAGCTTGGAATTATACTATGATTTGCACCATGTGGTCCTGAAAGTTCAGATAGGTGTCACTTAATCACCCATGTGTATTAACAGAACTTCGGGAATCATCCTTTTCTAAAATGTCATTGAGGTTTTCATCTACCTTTGGTACATAAATGGCTTCCTCTCTTGGCCAACTATTAGCTAAGAAAGTATGTTTATAATCCTATAGGTTCACCTACATTATTCCAGCATTGCAGCTTTGCTGTATAAATTACCCCTGACAAAGGGCCTGAAACTAGTTTCTACCCAGTTCAGGACACTTTCTGAAAATCCAGGAGGTATTATTGTTTCTTTATTTCCAAAAGTTTCTTCTAACTCTTTCCTCTGTTGGGTGACTTTCTGCTTGTCTGTTGAGGGACTGTGGTCTTAGCCTATCTGACATTGATCAAACAGGAAATTCTGTCTCTCACGTCAATGTGCCTATAAGGGACATTTAGGACGCAAGGCTTGACGAGCATGAATGAGTTCCTAGGCTGAATTCTTAAAACTGTACTAGAAATGAAGGGGAAGAAAAAGACACAGGAAGGAAGGAAGGAAGGAAAGAAGGAAGGAAGGAAGGAAGGAAGGAAGGGAGGGAGGGAGGGAGGGAGGGAGAGAGGAAAGGAAGGGGAAATGAGGGAAAGAAAGAGAAAAGCAAAGAAAGAGAGATGGAGGGAGGGAGAGGGAGACAAAGAGACAGACAGAGAGAGAGAGAGAGAGAGAGAGAGAGAGAGAGAGAGAGAGAGAGAATAAAGGATCTGATAGGTTCCAGCCTGAGTACCATCTGCTAGATTGTCATGGCTCTGATTCAACATGGTTGCATCTCAGAAACAACAGCTTATCTTCCCAATGACCACTTCCTTCTTCTTCCCTACTCCAGTCTTGGATACCTTTCCTTCACACGCAAACAATGAAACCCCAGTTAGCTCCTTTCATATCACTGAAACTCGATCCCTAGCAAAAATTCATAAAGTATCAGCCTTCCATTGTCTCAGGACACAGGACTCTCCCATCTCCTAAGATCCTCTCCATGTCCTGAGAGTTAAACCATCCCCTTGGTTTTCCTTCTGCTTCTCTGCTACACCAAAAAAAAAAAAAAAAAAAAAAAAAAAAAAAAAAAAAAAAAAAAAATCCTAACATTTTGGTGCCATGACTCAGGCCAGAAAAACCTAACAGGATCCATCTTTGGATTTCCCTTTCACTGGATCCTACAGGTATTTACAAAGATTTACATATGCCCGGCACTATGCAGGTTCAGAAAGAGTTACACTATTGAAAATACTAGGGACCAGAAAGCCACCCAACCATCTGTTTAAATTCTCCATCTGTCACTTGGGTAGCTGTGTAAAAATAGCTTTCTCCATCTGAGCACTGGTTTCCTCAACTGAAGGTGTGAGCTTCAAAGGAGATAATGTGTATGAAAATATCTGATACGTTCTAAAAGAAAAAAAAAAATTGGGAGCCACAGTTGCGTGGACGATAGCTAGTGCTGTCGTTAAGGGGAAGAAGCAGGCATCTTTCACCCTAAGCTGTTTATTTGAGGCTGTAAGGGAAGTATGACCGGCAGAGGAGGAAATGAACAACTTCTTTAGGCCAGCTCCCTGAAGGCAACAATTACCAAGAACAATTAAGCAGAGCTTTCACCCCAACTGCCAAAGAGCTCAAGCTCACAGCTGCTCACTGATCTCAGACATGGATTCTGCTGACCGGTTTTGGAGAGAAGAGGATTACCTGGAAGAGCCCCCACGAGGGACCAGGATATCAAAAGCTGCAGCTTTTGCAGAGAGTTCTACTAAAACCTTGAACCACAGCTCTCTTTGGCCATGCTGAGCTCAGGCCATTGGCTTTAATTTTTTTTGATGGATCCTGAAACTGCATGTTGCAGGACTCATTAGCATCCTTAGTGAAGTTGGATATTTTCACATCCGAGTCAGGGCATAGTCAGACAGTAAAATATAGTTGCTAAATATCATTGCTACAATGTGCTACCTAGTATGTATCAGGCATATCATGCCTCAGATGACTTTGGCATTGTCTGCCTTCCTAGCACCCTAAAACAACGCTGAGTTCTCGTGGTTTGGTTTCCAGGATGTGAGAATAGCTCACCATTAAAAAAATATGGACTGGGACTGGGGAGATAGCTCAGTGGAATAAGCAGTTGCCTGGCAAATGCAAGGACCTGAGTTCAATCCCTGCTCCCACACACACAAAAAAAGAAATATATATATATATATATATATATATATATATATATATATATATATATATATGGACCACATATTTACACCCAGCCTATCATTTCTACTGTGACCATCAATCCTATTACATCAAATTGAGTGGATTAAGAATCACCTGGAAGATTAGTAAAGCGTGCTTTCTTTGCATCTGGCTAGGTCATCAAGGTACAATTTCAGGCCTTGCATGTAGTCAAGGGCTCAGTGTTCCCTGAAAGTATTCTATGCTATGCTTTCAATCTGCCAAGAACTAAACAGCTTTGCTCTCCTACCTCTTCCGCCACAATATAGTTTCCCTGTGCTAGAGACAGCATAACCTGGACTGAATCTCTTAAAATTGTCAGCCAAGTTCGGCTTCTACTCTTAGGTTGTAGCTGTTATGTGTTGTGTCTGAGCCACAAGAAAGCAAACTGATCCACATACTACCATGCAGGTTCACGAGTCAGTCTTCAGCAATTGGATACTTCTCTCTGTCACTTTACAGGGGTATAAGAAATATTATTGAACCTGCCAGGTGACAGTAGCAGCTATGTATCAGCATGATACATATGGGATCTGTATTCACAGTTGGTTCTCATATTAAGCATGGTTTTCCCATGGTGGTGCAACCACCAGTGTAGAATGAATACCTGATAATGCTCGTGCTTTCTTCAATCCCTGACCATGCTTTTGTTTTTATAAGCCACCCTCTATTATTCTTTTAATTTGTTATCACTCTCCATAGGCAAACAGATTAATTATATCTTTGACAAGGGATACTGACACAAATACTGAAAGGCTGGGCTGGGTAGATAGCTCAGTGGTCTGAGCACCTGCCTGGTAAGCACAAGGATCCAGGTTTGATACCTGGTACCACATGCTCTACAACCTCATGCCATGCCAGCCAATGTAACAGGGTGTGGGGGCACACACTTGGGCTGAGAGAGAGGCATCGCTGTGAATCCAAGCTGTGTAATGAAACCCTGTACCAAGTAAATAAATCTTTGTGAAAAAATATTTCAAGGTCAATGTTTATAATCGTAAGATATGCTATAAATATATTGATGTATTAAGAAATGTTTTCATGACGATAAACATTTCAGATATGATATTTGGCTACATTCTTTTCTTCCTTATAATTAGAATCTAGATTTTCAAGAAACGCCTCTCACAGGTCCCTGAACTCATACAGCAGATGTGACCTGAAGCAGCTTTCACCAGAACAGTCCATTGTAAGGTAAGTATCTTAAGAAGTACCCAGGTAAGCAAAGCAAATCTACGACAATGTCAACTCCAGTACATCCACACAAGCTTTCAGTATGTTCTCTTTCAAGCACAAAACTGATTTATCAAATCTGAGAGAAGGGAAGTAGATTTTGATAGTATAGAAGATTGACAGTGAATCTGACAAAGAAGATTTACATAGCCCATTTTTCTCTAACTACATAAAACACTCTATGAACCTCTTTGTTTGCCTATTTGCATATGTTCTTTATTCTATCCTATATAATAATCCATTTAACATAATTATAACATTTTTCTGAGGTCTTCAGTCTAATATTGTGAATTACAGATCCCCAGGAAAGGTTGTGGGAGCTCCGAGTATTTGTTGCTGTGTCAGTAGAGGAAGCCCAGACACTCACGGGACATCCAAGGTGGGGGTGGTCTCGAGGGGACTGAGCCTCTAATTTAGAAAATTCTTGCCAACTGTAGATAGTTCGAGAACACCAAACTGGTGTTTGAGAACTGGGAAATGTGAATGAAGTAGAAAATCACATCTGGAGTCCAGATGACAGAGTATAAAACATGAAAAAAAAAAAAAAAAATCTGTGCTTTCTGAGCTGCTTTGAGATCTGGTAAAAACCGGCAAGGGTTTGAAAACTTTAACTGCAGTATTTGCTACATAGCTGCTCTGACAGGGAGGATCCTCTAATGCAACAGTGCCTGTTTCCGAGGGGAACCTGTTTCTGGAACTCCCACTTCTCTCCATGCAGTGTTGCAGAATACTGCCCCTGTGACACTCAGTGGTCTGGCCAACTTCTTTAAGCAAGGCGGGGTTGTTAAAATTAACAAGACAACTGGGCAGCCCGTGATCCACCTCCACCTGGACAAGGAAACGGGAGAGCCTAAAGGTGATGCCAGGGTATCTCATGAAGACCCACCGACTGCCAACGCTGCTGTGGAGTGGTATGATGGGAAAGATTTTCAAGGAAGCACACTTAAAGTCTGCCTTGCTTGGAAGAAGCCTCCAAGAAACAGCAAGCGAGGTGGCATGTCACCTCATGAGGGCAGGGGGATGCCATCGCTGCTCTGTGGAGGTACAGGTCGCCCATGAGATCCTGGGGGACCCAGGGGTCGCATGGGAGGTCATGGAGGACACTGTGTTAAATTACCCAAAACAATCAATCACATCCTCCTGAAGCAAGTGGAGGTCACATTGCCTTGTCGGTAAGACAGACCCTTATACTCTGTTCTTAAGCTCAAGCCCCCCGGGGTCAGAGCATGGCATACAGAGACCTGCTGCAGGCTGTGAGCACCTGTGACTCCCTGAGTGCTATGGATCTCATCTATCTCCTGTTTGTTTTGTGTCCAGCCATCCCCACAGCCCACAGAAAAAATTATTTTCTTATCGAGTAGAGGAAGAGGTAAGTCAGTATGACACGTCCCATAAAAAAAATAAATAAATAAATAAAATAAAATAAAAAAACTGTTAAGTGTAGAATAAAATGTGTTGTAAGGAATGGCTTTGGAAAGAGTTGTAGTCCTTCGTGATATCTTACCCATGTTTTTACTGTGGAATAGCACAGCTCCTACATAGGTCCTCAAGGAGTTTAGAGGCCCCCAAGAAAATTCATGTTACGTTTTCATCACTGACCTGCTCTGGGTGGATAATCTCTGCCTCAAAGCACCCCTCTTTGTAACTGTAGTCTCCAAGTGTGTGGGGGATTTGTTTTCTCTAAATGTGTTGCCTTACCATGAGACATCGGCAGCTATCATTCTGATGCATTAGCCTGAATTAATGTATGTGCTGAAATATTATTCTGCACTGTTTCAGAAGTTAATGTATTGCAGGTAACAGCCCTAACCAAACTGAAGTAAGTGTTTTGCGGTAAAGTTCATTTGGACCGGGGGTCTGTTTTCATGCTAAGTTTTGAGGTCCCTTTTCTAGCACCTTAACAGCATTAGGCATATTTTGAAAGGCAAATGAGTGTTATGCATTATGAAGTGAGACGAGTTTTCACGCGCTGGTTGGGAGAGGATTATCAAAGACTTAGAGAACACATGGGCCCGCTCCTGTCCAAAATCTCACGAGCCTTTTATAGGCAGTTGTGAAACGATGTTAGCATGCTGATAAGCTAAAACAGCAACACCGTCACCAAAACTAAAGCCTGTGACTAACAGCCATGCAGTTCCGTAATCGTGGTGCCAACAATGAGCTGCCTCGCAATCGGACTCTTTAGGTATGTGTGGTACGCTTCAGTTCCTTGGTGTGTTTCATACCTCAGCTTGCCAAGAAGCTGGACCCTTGTATTCTAATCTCCTATCCCTACCCAGCCTGACTGATTTGGACATAATTCTTTTTTGATTTTGCCCTGATCTTTTGGGAAGGCATCTACAATACATCTGATTTCTTACACATTTTTCTTTTTGTTTTTCAATAGATTTATTTATTTATTTATACATGAATGATATTAGAACACATTTATTTTCTCCCAAGAACTCTAAAGCTAAAGGAAGCTTGTGTTTCAGGACACTTTCCTGCAGCTATTTGGATGCATATTCAGGCCGTTTTGCTAGTTTGGATGGATTATGACTGCAGTTAGGAAGATGCCTCACATGGTCCAGCACGGCAACTGAGCCACAATACAGCATTAGGTCATAAAAATCGTTTAAAATAGACTTATTTAAAGCACGTACAAGCAGGCACAGGGGCTGGGGGTTTGATCCCCAGTTCTGGGTGCTCTGAGATGGCAATTGAGACTGGGTATGGCGGTGCGCACCTGTAATTCTGTAATTCCAGCTCTTAGGAGGCTGTGAACAGGTGGATCACTATGAGTCTGAGCTAGTCATGAGACCCTGAACACCCTCTAGATTGCTCCCTAAATGACAAAAAAAAAATAATAAAGTAATATAAAATAGACTTCATGCTTCTCACAAAGGCACTGCCTATATTTTTTAAATTTCTTTTTCTTTGTTGTTTTGTTTTTTCTCCGAACCCCTGACCTCTTGCCAAGGAAATTCTTTGAGTTTGACTTTTAAAGCTATTATTGCTGATTTGTGAGCCTATATTAAAAATTAAAAAGTCTAACAATACAATCCATTGCATTGCTCTTTGATTTTCCATATATCTTCATAATAACATCTAATAGATGAATGCTTTAAACCATATTATTGCAAACTATCATTGTTAGTATTGGTAGTGATGAAGTATCTGATGAATACTTAAAAAGAAAGGCAAAGCATAAAATTAAGTTTATTAATTCTACAGCTAGCTATTATCTTAAGAGAAAATTGTCTGAGAATGCTTAACTTCTCAGGGTTTTTCCATGCAGGCAAGAGGAAGCAGAATCGAAAAGACATCTTCACGTGATGCCTGTCATTCAAGAGAGGCTTTGAAAATATACAGTGAATGAATATGTTGGTATTAATGAAAGTAAAACACTTTGATTAAGCCCTTGTGGGCAGATATAAATATGGGAATAGGAAGAATATTTTAGACAAGTAGGAAAGTTTCAACTTCAGGCAGACAGAAACACTTGCTTTCTCTCTCTCCCTCTCTTTCTCTCTGTCCCTGTCTCTGTCTCTGTCTCTGTCTCTGTCTCTCTGTCTCTCTCTGTCTCTCTCTCTCTCTCTCTCTCTCTCTCTCACACACACACACACACACACACACCTAAAATACCCTTATCACCAACAGATCAGCTCTTGAAGTCATGAAAAACGAAAAAAGAGAGCCAGACAAAGGAGAAACGAAATGATAAATACGATTAGAAGAAAAGACTAAAGAAAAAAAAAGTCAAGAATAGAGATGGTGTTGAGATTAACTAGTTTTAAGTTTAGAAAATCAACTTTGTAATTCAGAATATTTTCTTCCATAATTTGTGGATGTGACCACGTCACTAGCATAATATTGAATGTGAAAAGTTAACTTTCCTAGGCTGATCCTCACAATTGTCTTATTGTGTTCTGTGGGTAAGGACCCATCTACTGAGAGAGTAAATAAACAAATGCTGGAGTAACTAATACATGAAAAGACACAGCAGGTTACAAATAGGCATTGATTTCTTAAAATAAAATTTTTAGCAAGCAATAATGGCCTTATGAGTGAGGCCAGAGGTTCTTTTTTGGTATGATGATCCAAATACCTTCTGCCAAGTTTCCCAGCACAGAAAATAACTATTCCAGCACCTATCAAAGAGCCTGAAGTCTTCTATTAGAATTCACTGCTTTGGCCCCAAGGGTTTTTCCGCCTTTAAGGGTTGTCTGTTAAATTACAGATATCTCTGGGATATATAAAATGTGAAGCTATTATCAGCCCAAACCTCAGGGGAAACTAGTTGTTGAGAGGCTGTCCGCCTGGAGAAAAAAAGGGGGGAAAAAGAATCAACAGGTCATATGCTGAATGAAAGTTTAACACAACTGGGCCTTTTATATTTGCTATCTCCTTTAATCATAATACAAACAAGAAATACACCACTGTCTTAGTTACTTTTTACTTGTTGCTGCAACAAATACCAGACACTCAAGATGAAGGAAGGAAAGGTGTATTTAGCTCACAGTTTGTGGAGGTTTCAGTCGGCTGGCCCAAGGCTGAGTGGAACAGAGCAGAGAGCATCCAGTTCATGGCGGTGGAACAGCAACAAAATGGTGGCAGAAATAGCCAACCAAACAGAGCAGCAGAGAGCAACAGCTCTAGTCTGTCTCTCTGTCGCTCTGTCTCTATATTACTTCCAGGCTCTTAGCCTTAGCCCCCACCCTAAGGCTACACCCATAATCCCAGGAGTACTTCGACCCATAATCCCATCAGTACTAAAACCCATAATCCCAGGGATCATGGATCAAGTCTCAAACTCTAGAAGTCCCTGCCCAATGACTACATGAGGCTTTGGGGGGAGAACTAGACATAAACCATAGCAACCACTTTCTAGCTATCACTGCACTGATTTTTTTTTTTTTTTTTGTAAAAGAAATCAAAATTATAGAGTTGAAATTAAGAGCTTAAGATAAATCACCCAGTGTTGAATAACTGTTGGAGCAGAGAATTCTCTGGCCCCTTACTTTTGGCATCAACTGGAAGCTAGAGGAAAATTACAACATGTAAAACTGTAACTTATACTCAGTACCAGAATTCTTGGGGCCTGTAATGGCTTCTTTTCCTGAACAACAGCTAACCATTTTCTTAGTTCATTGGAACCACCTTAGTATAGTGCTACAGACTTGGTGTCCTAAACTTACACAAATTTATCCTTCACAGTTTTGAAGCCAACAGGACCCAAGTGGACATTTCATCAGGACCTTATTCTTGGTAGGGTATGCAGTAAGGATTCTCCTCTATGTTTTTTTGATTCCAGTAACCTCAGGGATTTTTAGATTTGTTGCTGTCCAAGACCAGCCTTGGCCTCCCTGTTCATGAATCAATCTTCTCTTCAACTCAATCTCTCTCTCTCTCTCTCTCTCTCTCTCTCTCTCACACACACACACACACACACACACACACCAGATGATACCCTCCTCTTCCCTATCCTTCTGTTTCTGCTTATGAAAGTCATTGTCATTTTACACTAGTACCTGCCAAATCAAATAGGATCGCATCTCGTCCCAATTGCATCCATAAACAACATACTTCCAAAGAACAACAAATTATCAAGCATGAATGTGCAGATTTCAATACCTCTTTTAGAGAGTACAGTTTAGCATATAAAACCATGTATATCACTCAGTGTATCCTGCAAGTACAATGTTGAACATAATTTCTATTTTTTGTTGGTTTTTTGCCATCATTTCTTCAAGTCTTTTTTTTTCTTTTAATAGAAGGTATAAAAAGGAGAAAATGAAGTGGAAAAAAAGGGGGCTGAGTTTGTTTCTGTGAAGAAGACTGAAGCATTGTAAGTCAAGGGTCTCTGCATTTGCATTCCAGGCAGAGAGCTCCTGAGGGATTGGTGCCTCTGAGAAGTCTCACATGGCTGTGTTCACCATATGAATAAAATGTTGAGCAAGTCCTTCCTGGCTATAATTCCAAACAGAAAAACTCAGCATACCACCGTTTTGGAAATGAGAATGCTTCAGCTGGGAATGCCCTGGCCTGAATCCAGGCTGTGGCTGAGGCTCACTCTTCCCTTTCAATATATATTTGTAAGCCCTTTCAGGGAAACTGCCTTTCTGTAGCATATTCAATGTCTTTTTTAAGTATATTTATTCATTTTTTTATTAGTACATGGTTCAGTACATAATGCTTGTATTACCCATGGGAAGTTAGCGTGTTTATTTCTTAGACTTAGATTAAGCAAAGACTTTAACGATCAAAGCTAGAAGCAAAAGCATTTGCAATTCTGCATGGAGGGATAGTCTTCAGGAGGGCCTTACATTGTTATTCTTTCTTTTTTGTTGTTGTTGTTGTTCAGTTTTGTTTATTCTCAGGCTTATTGTTAGATAGGTCAGCACCTCTGTCAATTCCAGCTTTCACTTCAGGAGAAAATCTCTGGCACTCAGTATTTTAGAGTCATAAATCTGAAGAGATTAACAAAATAGGAACTATTTGGATATTTCATACTGATCAGGGATGAGTCACAAAAGAAGCAAAAAGCTCTGGAAAGGTCCCGCAGTGGGTGGAGGTTCTCATGCTCACCCTTCCACACCCTGTATGGATCTGACTCTTAGGGCAGATGGATGAGAGGACCAGAGAAAGTCTCTTGACTCAATAACATGATTTTTGCATTTTCATGCAAAATGCCTTGCTTTACCTCTTCATAAGAAACAGTTTGCCATTGTTTGTACCTAGTTGTCACCCCCCAAAGCCTCATTTAGTCATGGGGTAGAGACTTGTAGAGTTTCAGTTTAACTCATGATCCACTGGGATTATGGGTGATCCAAGGCAGGGATTATGGGTCTGCATACTGCTCAGGTTATGGGTGCAAGTGCTATGCCCAACCGTGGACAGAGAGCCTGAATGCAATATGAGAGCGACAGAGAGGCAGACTCTCTCTGTGTTATCATTGTTGTTCCACCACCATGAACTGCTGCCCTCTGCCATGTGACAGTCTGCCTTGGAACCAGACGAGTACGGACTGAAACCTCCACTAACTGTGAGCTGAATCAGCCTTCCCTGACTCCATTTTGCATGTCAGGTATTTGTTCCAGCCACGAGAGAGGGGTAAGTAAGACACAGCTAAACCTGGAAATGAATCATACAGAGGGCTAAGACAAAGCTGGCCTGAGAACATGGAGAGCTCCTCAAGTCATGTGAACAAGCTATTCCAGTGTACAGCAGGTTACTAGGCAGAGAGGGTGAAGTTGGCACCCGACCCCTGAGTGTGTACATAAACGCTCCGCAGCCCTTGGGCGGCTCCTTTCCTCCCGTCAGAGAGCGCGCTCCGCCTGACCTCAGCTTTCCTCTCTTCTCCTTATTTCTTCATCTTCTCACCATCCTCTTTTTTTTTTCTGGGATGAGAAACAGCCCTACCAGTTTGAGGAACCTTTTTTCTTTCTTTCTTTCTTTCTTTCTTTCTTTCTTTCTTTCTTTCTTTCTTTCTTTCTTTCTTCCTTTCTTTCTTGAAATTAGAAATAGAGAAACATCTAGAGAAAAGAAATAAGAACAATTATGAATTTTACAACTCAAGATTTAATAAAAACTGCAACTTCAGGACACAGAATCAGTCAAGGTCTTGTTACATCCTTAAGATCCCAATATCTGGTCCATTCTCTTTTACTTATAATTGGGAAAAAATTAGTACTTTTGCCTGTAAATTTCACCTGTGAAATCACCCATAAATGGGCTATAGTTCTACCATCTGTAATGGTAATTGCCTATAAATGGCCATTCCTTCGCCCTCATAGAAAGGGTCCCCTCCCTTTTTCTAAGCAACATCAATAGGGAGGTGGGTCATGCCCACACCATGTACTCTGTAGAATGATTGTGAGGACAATATGCAATATGTCAACTTTCAAAGAAAAGAAAGGGGGAAAAAAAAAAAGTAATGTTGATTTAGAAGGGTTAATGTTTAATTATTTGATCAATCTTATATACCTATATGTATTAATCTAAACTGATCTGATGATGAAAATATGTAATATAACCATTATTAAATTTAAACAATAAAAATTGAAACTTGAAAAAAAAAAAAAAAGAAAGGGTCCCCTCCTTCCATCTGAAGCTCCTTTCTCCATAGTTTCAAAGGCTCCACACATTTTAACCACTGAATCCCCAGCGATGTGCCAAACTTAAGGCCACAATGTACCTCTTTCTCTTCTGAGTTCTCACATACAATTCCTTTCCATGTTTACTCCTAATATTCTGCATCTTAGCAATGCATTTTTGAGCATTCTTTTCCTGGGATGGATGTCAACATCCCCTCAACCTGCGCACAGGTAGGTGAATCCAGGTTCCCCTTCTTCACTTTGGGGGCCATCCTGGGCCCTGTCTAATGACACCTAGTGTATCATTCCTTTGACAAAATCCTGTGCACTTCCAAACAAATGTTAATGAATTAAGCAACTGATATGGTTTGGAGGAATAGTATGGGGTCTTTATACTAGAGTGGTTATTCAAACATCATTGAAAGTCCACCTGAAACCCCAGGGGCTATGGAGTGCAAATGAGACTTTCAAGAAGCACAGCAGCCAGATTAATTCAGGTGTACTCTACAGCGATACATACATGCACACACACACACACACACACACACACACACACACATTCAAACAGACATACACACACTCATGCACACACACTTAGCTTTGCTTTGTATGTGCTTTTATCCAATATATGCTATAATACTCCTCTTAGAATTATTGTGCCCATTCCAGTTGAACAAATGGAAAGAAGACACAATTTAAGCAATCATGAAGGCAACAAAGCAGTATAAGAATAATGTAGACCTATACATGTCATTCTGGCCAAGACGGCCTAAACATGTTCTTGAACATGTACACGACCCTATGTTGTCTTTCTCCAGAGCAAGTGAACCTCTCTCTTGACATATAATCCTCAGGGACAGTGCAGAGCTCCTTCTCCAACAGTACATATCTCAGAGGAGGAGGAAAACTCACTTAGCTTTACAGCAGGTCGTAGAATTAATTCCTGTCATGAGGGTGTTAGAAATTTTAACTTTTCTCTGGGAAAGGCTAATTTGTGAACCTAGTGGCTTATCAACTAAAGTCTTTTTTCTACTCTAGTTCTTAAAACTTACCAGTTCTTCCTTCTGCTGAGTTTTCTTCTCTATTGCAGTAGCTTTCATGATATCTTCCTATGTGTTTATTTTTGTTCAGGGCAGAATTTACCTTGAGCACACGAAAATATTGATATGCCCTAGAAAGTGCAATTTGAAGGATGCATATTTTGATGAAGTCATCAACATTCTAACTTTCTCAAAGGACTGAAGTCAAATATTGAGGTTTTCTTGAACAAAGTCTTCAAAATACATTGGAAACAGAATAAGCAAACATGAGAATAGCATTTAGTCAAAAATCAATTAAAATCAATTTAAAGAATAAATTTGTATCAAATGAACAATACCCATGACTACCCAATTTTGAGTTCTTCAACATTCATAGCAAGTGGCCCCAGGACGGAGATGGTGACTTCCAAGCTCCCATCACTGCAGGGCACCAAGCTTTTCTGTTATCTCCAGGAGCCCTTCTATTATCAGCCTTACCCCACGTTTGTCATTTGCCTCTCAATGAGTCCCCCACCACTTCACAGATCACATAAGTAGCAAACACTACAGTGTGGTCAGAGGCCCTAATGTAGAGAGTCCTGCTTGTGGCCAGGCAGGATATACCAAGGACAGAGAGAATGTCTAGGCGCTGGCCCAAACAGCTAGGTATTTCTGAAGTCCATAGAATACAGAGGCCTGGAATGCACTGACTTGAGACAAGATCTTGAGTGCTCAGGCATCATGGTGAACCTTCTCTGGAAGGAACTGGGGGAGCTGTTGAACATATGGCTTTTCCCTCAGTACCAATACTGAGTGGTATAAAAAGGGAAGAGCACATTTTCCAGGTGTAGTTTTTTCTATGCATTTTCTTTTCCTTCCTATCTGATCCCTATTTTTTATTTTCCTTCTATTTTCTGATGTCATCTCCATTCTCAAGTTATTGCATTTTTTTGTTGTTGTTACACAGTTATGCATGCAGAATCGAACCAATCTTTTTTGCAAAACCTTAGCAAAACTTTCTGTTGCTTCTGACCAACATCCCAGGAAGAGGGGCTACAATCTTCCTAATTCAGTTTACAGATAAACCTTTTCCTATTTATACTTATAGATTGCTTTTCTGGCAACAAATTTTTCTTCCTGCAAACATTCATGATGTCTGAAAAGGCAGACAAATCCATTTCTTAATTCACATGTTTTATCAATAAAATCATCCAACGATTATAAGAAACTTTGAAGTAGAATGGTAGATGACCAAAACACAATCTAAACAATCTTTTTAGTCAGCTCCTTTGGATTTTTAGGTATCAAGAATTTTGCTATTACTGAAATGAATCTCTGCCCCTGAAACACAGAATTCATGAAGAAGAGGAGTTTGTGTCCTGCACAAAATAAGGAAAACAAAAACCAGCAATCTATGTCTACAAGTTTCTCTTCCTTTAGAGAAATTGAGTAACACTCAATTTCTCATCAATCTTTATCCATTCATCTGTTCACGGATATAACTTATGTTGATCTTTTCTGGTTCACAGCTGAAGAATTTGCCTCATAATTCAGAACAGACTTTACACTTAGACTTCTAAGTGATGTTGTAACAAGTTAAGACATCGGGAATATTGACAACGGCTGTATTTTGAAATATGCAACGGACACAAATGCACAGTTTAATTACCCTCCAGAAAGACATTTATCTTGAGAGATCACTTAGTTCTTCTTATGGTAGTATTAAGAAAAGGTACAAACTTTAAGGTGTAATTCTTATCAGGAGTTCCACCTATACTAGGAGCACCTTCTCTGGCTTCCTATCTCTCTATGTGATCTCTTGCTTAAATATGCAGTGATATCATCATGGTGTCATCTGCCAGGAGGTGACAGAACTAAGAGTGCCTTTGCCAAAGCTAAGGATATGGCAGACAGTTTTCAGCCTGCAAATTGGTCAGCCATACCAACCTGCTTTATGCAGAAGTACCCAGACTCAGCTATCTTGTTATGTCAACAAGCAACGGGCTGATGTAGTTAAATCCCTGCACTGTCCATGTTTATTCTATGAACACTGGCCTTCACCTATTATAATCCAGGTTTTGACTTTTGCTTTTAGTTATATTCTGCTTTTTTCATAGTATAATTATATGTATATTTTGAATTTAGTCTTGTTGCTCGTGAAATTTTTAATTTCCAGAATTTAGGAGTTGTTCAGGGGACAGAAGAGCAACTTGACACCTAGCCAATTTTTCCATCACTCAGCGTTTGGTCTTTGATCTAAGAAAGCTTCCCTAGGTATTTTTCAAAGTTGCGGTATAAATCTGAAAAGACAGGACTCAGAGAAGATTGATAATATGAGGAGACATGTACACACCTCTTAATTATGCAAATGTCCAGAGTATCGGCACAGTTTTGTGCAGGAGCCAGTGTGTGTGTGTGTGTGTGTGTGTGTGTGTGTGTGTGTGTGTGTGTTTTGATGTGCAACCTGAGATCTGATTAGATCCATCAGTCCTAATATGTACCATTCAAGGCAGAATTGGTGAAACTCTTCTGTAGTTTGACTTCAGTTAATGAGAATGACTTTTCAGTCACTATCTCTTTTTAATGAAATATTTAATAGAATATATACATGTATATGTGCTGCGCTGCCCAATTTAGAAGGCATCTGCTACCACGGTTGTTGCATTTGTAGAAGCCAGCGGAAAAGTCTATGTGTGCCTCGCTGCTGAATTAGGTCTCTTTAAGGCTCCCAGGGTTTCCATATCCTCACCCAAATTAGGCAAATAAACGAGTTAGAAAGGCAAACTGTTGGTCTAGTCGGTGAGCTTTGGGGCATTCTGTGTGATTCATGGCAGGATGTCTGGGACTGGCGAAAAATGTCATTATTAAGCCACTGTCAAGTGCACCAGGACTCAGATCATAAGCCTTTGTCCCCATCCTCCGGCAACACCATGTAGAAAGCCACGTTTCAGAAATGCAGGGCTTTAAGAAGTCAGGGTACATATGTGGAATGGTAATCATGAACCTTTACATCAGGAAGAGGTTTGAATCTCAGAACTGTTGTTTTTTTCTTTCCTAAAAACAAACAAACTAAAACAAACAAACAAATAAATAAACAGGATCTCACTAGTCTCACTCTGTAGTCCAGGCTAGCCTCAGAATCATGGCTATCCCCCTGTCTCAGCCTCCGGAGTGCTGGGATTGTAGGTGTGTGCTGCCATGCCTGACAGCACTGTCAGTTTCTAACAGTAAAGCATGAAGCCAAATAATTTGTTCCAGTAAAATTTAAATACTTACAATGTAGTAGATATTTTGCAGAAAATACTGGGAAAATGTTGTCAAACTGAACAGATAGTTTCTCACTAATCTTATAGGAAAATATAAAGGAGACGAAATTAAAGTATAAACAAGTAGACAGTGTTAATGGTGCAAAATAAAACACAGCATTACTAATAAAAGCATATTTCCTGAACTCAGCTATCTGGTTCCTGATCTGTCAAATAGAGGCAACGTTGATCCAAAATTACTGTGGTGATCAAAAGAGCTAATACGTAATATATTTAAAGATGACGTAATGCAAGGAAACATGTAATTTTTTTTTCCGTTTTATCTATTTTTATACATGTAGCTAAATACAGGGTATTAATTTCCAGTTGGTTTTCTCATTAACTACTGGATTCTGAAGCATCCTGAAGCATCAATTAAGAAGAAATACTGAAGGCCAGCCACATAGCTCAGTGGATTAAAGCACCTGTTTAGGCAGATGCGGGGACCAGGTCCCATCCCCGGTGTACTGGGCTGGACCCTCCCAGGGTGCGCTGAAACAGTAAGACTGGGAGTGGTGGCACAGGCCTGAAATTCCAGCACTTGGGAAGCTGAAAACAGGAAAATCATTACGAGTCTGATCTACATAGTGAAACCCTGGAGACCCTGTACTAAACATGTTAAAAAAGATAAAAGCAGAAATGTTGAAGATCATAGTTGATCCACTGCACTTTTTGCTCTAGCCACTACTCACTCTTACATCTTCTCTACTTTATTTTTATTTTTTTAATAAATATATTTAGTACAGGGTCTCACTATGCAGATGGGACTCATAGCGATCCTCCTGTTTATGGTTTTCCTGTCGCTGGGATTACAGGCATGCACCAGCATGACCAGACATGGCGGCTGGCTCAGCGTGCCCACAGTCTGGGCAGGCACAGCGTGAGGTACTGGGGATTGAATTCTGGTCCGTGTGCTTGCCTAAGTGGGCATTTAATGTGTTGAATGATCTCCTAGGCCATCCCTTTAATTTTAAAGCTCTATTTTTAAATATGTAAATCAAAGTGCTGGGGAGATAGATTAGTAGAATAAATGCCTACCTGGCAAGCACAGGGTCCTGAATTCAATCCACAGTATCTCGAAAATTAAATAAATGAATACATACATACATACATACATACATAAAATAATTAAATATGTAAATCTACAAAATATCACTCAGCCAATTAACTTTTTGTATCTTTCCTTAAGTCAACATTGAGATCTGCCTGAACACTGATATAGGATTCAGGGAAAAAAAAAAAATGATAAATGCGGGTTTTCCCAAATTCACAATAATATCTAAATTCTATTAAAGAGTCCGGGAGAAATAGCTCAATAGAATAAGCGCTTGCCCGGCAAGGGCCTGAATTCAATACCTGATTCCACAAAAAATATAAGCAAACAAACAAACAAATAAATTCTATTAGAAACTTCGCTGTATCAGGAGGAAAACTGCAGTTTTGTGGCATAAATAAGGGTTAGAATTGAGAAAGAGGAACTTAAGCTCAATGGAAGAAGCAGAGTCTTCATCTCGGGGTTTCCTTTAAAGTGAAGGAATAGTGAAACATGAATAAATGAGTAACTCTATGACTTAGTTAAAAAGTGTATCTTGAAACATCTATGAGAATATATATATTTATTATTAACAAATAATAAATATTTATTATTTATTAATATATATTTATTATTAACAGCATTTTTACATTTACTTTTGGAATAGACCAGGACACACACCACCCTGATCTAGCAGTTGATTGTGTAAGGCAAGTAGGATGGTGCTTAGTAGGGCTGTATTGGCAAACTTAAAATTAGATTCTTGACTAAAGGAGGCGAGAACACTGAGTCCCTATGTATCCTAATCTCCTGAGCCTCCTGTGGTGATAACAGTGCATTTTGGATTGCATCTGAAACCTAGACACCAGTACAGCTTGCTCAGGCTGACTGAACTAAGCAAATTCTGAATCTTAAGGCCTAAGGAAAAATATCTTATGCTTCTGGTCAAGTGAAGCATTTGGGAAATAATTGAGCCTTCAGGGAATGTTTCTGCTGCTGGCAATGGAAAAGCATTGCAACTAACTCAAAAAAGCCCCAGATGAAGATTGTCACTTTCTACCTCAGTGTTCCCAAAGTGGGGGTTTGCCTTCAGGAAGTGCCATGAAACATTGAGCAAGGATGCAGTGAGTATTTTGGCCAGATGGCTTGACACTCTTAGGTTTCCGTGGGAATCTGTTAACGTTTAGGAAAAATTTGGGGGGATCAGGATACGAGGTCATGTGTCAGCTGCTTCTATCCATATATTCACTCATTGCTTTCTGTCCATAGACTACTGAGGGCTTTTGGAAGGTAGAGAACTGTGAAATTTTGAGATAATTTGAGAACAAAGGTGGGAACGATGACGATAGAAGGAGACAGTGCGCCCAGGTTGTGCCCGAGGTCTAAAGATGTTGTGCCCCTTGGTAAGATATTGAGGGACACGAAGAAGACAGTACCTTTGACACTGGAAATACAGGAATGAATCAAATGATGAGAATTGAATAGCAAGAATAAAATCAACTATTCTCTGTAAAAAATTTCAATATGCAGATGATTCTGAACAATGTCAGTAATCACATCGTTTTCTTAGATAAAACTACTTTTTTTTTAAAGAGTAAAAAAATGATTAAAAGATTGAAAGGATACAGAATTTTAGAAAACAATATATGAATTCAACAATGGTTGTTACACTAAATATTGTTGCCTTCAAGGTAGTTCTTCAGATTACCAGATATATAAGTATGCAAAATTAGTCAAAAATAATAAGCATTGATTTTCCTTTCAATGAATCAATAGAAATTAACAGTTTCTCTCTCTCCCTCTCTCTCTCTCTTCCCTTCTATGAGTTATTCTTTCTCAAAAGTACAATAGATATTGTGAAAGGGAAAGAAATTATTCAGAAAATTGAGTCTAATTTCAAAGCAGTTGCTGCAGACAATGTTTTTTTTTTTTTTTTAATGCATTTAATACAGGGTCTCCAGTGTCTCACTACACATAGAAGACTCATAGTGATCCTTCTGTTTTCATCCTCCCAATTGCTGAGATTACGAGTACCATGACCAGTCTCAGTGGCCATCTCAGTGCCATTGTGGGGATGGGGCTGGCCCGGCATACTGGGAATCAAATCCTGATCTCTATGTCTGCCTAGGCAGGTGCTTTAGTCTGCTGAGCTATCTGGATAGTGTTTTAATAATACATAGGAAAACTTAGAGTTTTCTCATACATGTTAAAATTTATCTTTTAAAAAATACTGTGTTCTGTATAGCTTTTCATTGTACACTTAATTTTTCTATTTTGCCTTTGCAATGGGTTAATGGGAGTAATATTCTTCCCTGAAGTTCCATGCCCTAATTCCCAAATCTAAAGCAATTACCTTATTCTAATAAAATGTCTCAGCAGATGTAATAGGTGTAATTAAAAGATTTATAGTAAAACCATTCTGAATTATTGAGAAAAGAAAATCCTAAATGTCATGACAAGTATTATAAGGAACATATATGAAAGCGGAATACAGAGAAGCAGCAAAAGTCACATTATGTCAGAGGCTCTGACAAATGTGATGTAGCCCCAAACTCATGAGCGCTGGCAGCCATCAGCCGCTGAAGCATCAGAGGGCGCTGTCTCCTCCGGAGTTTATGGTGAGAAAGTCGCAGCGTCAGCACTTTCCTTGTGACCTTCTGGTCTGTGCAACTGCAATGCAATGACTTGCATTCTTTTGTTCATTTGTTCTGTATTTATGTATTTATTTTGATTGAACCAGGGATTGAACTCAGAACCTTGTGCTTGCCAGACAAGCACGTATTCCCTTGAGCTAGCTCTCCAGCCCTATATTTTTTTTTTATTTAAAGAGAAAATAAAGTAAAAACTCAACAACAACAAAGAAACAACAAAGAAATAAAAACAACATAAAACTATAAAAATGGTACAGAACTTCATAAAGTTAACAATGGTTATGTTGCATATGGTTATCAACAAATTTGTTGCCCAGATTAACAAATACACTTGTACAAGACTGATCAAACAATGAGACATTAATACTTTCTTTTGATAAACTTTATTTTTTCCTTGTTCTTTGTATTTTTCACTTTCTAATTTTTCTTAAAAAGAGTATAAGAATAATAAGACATTAGGAAAAAAATAAAAATTTTTAAAAATAGACAGGATGAAAGGTATTCAAAAGTGGTTGTCATATTATTCATTGCTTTCTTTAATGTAGTTTCATTGTTTTAAATCACAAATTAATTTAACCCAACAACCTAAGGAATCCAGTACAAGCCTCAGCCTAAACACTCTGGCAAGAGCAAATCTGGCTGTCTTAGTCAGTTGGTGATTGTTACGGTTTATGTCTAGTTGTCCTCCCAAAGCCTTACGGGGCGGGGACTTCTAGAGTTTGAGACTTGACTCATAATCCACTGGGATTATGTGTTTTAGAACTGATGGCGTTATCATTCTGAGTAAGGCTGGAATTATGGGTGTGGCCTAAGATGGATAGGCTGAGGCAGAGAGCTTGAATGTAATATAAAGAGAGACAGAGAGACAGAGACAGAGAGACAGAGAGACAGAGAGACAGACTCAGCTGTTGCTTTCTGCTCTCCTGATTGTTCAGTTGCCTCTGTCACCATATTGCTGCTGTTCCACCTCCATGAACTGCTGCTCTCTGCCATGTGCCTCTCTTCCTTGGATCCAGCTGAGTATGAACTAAAACCTCCAGTAACTGTGAATTAAATAAAGCTTTCCTTCCTTCGTTTTGAGTGTTGGGTATTTGTTCCAGCAACGAGTTAAAAGTAAGACAATAATTCCGTATATCATGCTTAAGCAGAATATTCAAAAGCATTGTATCTGAGACACCCAAAATAAGCCCTCTTGCTCCACATACTTTTGATTGGCTTTAAAATTCCAAATTCAAGATGTCACACAGCAGATAAATATATTATTGTTCCTCTCACTGAGTAAACTCATCCTTTGGAAATTGTTCTTTCACAAAAATTGCTTTTTGTTTTGCTCAGCGGTCTAAATTCTAAGGATAAGATGCACCTAAGTGATTAAGATGCTGACCTTCAACAATCTGCACAAATTTACAGAATCAGCAACATCTGGTGACCTTTAGATAACTTCAGAGTGTGGAACACCCACCTTGTCCTTTGATCTTGCCTCTCAACTAATACGAAGAACATATATTGTTGTAAATTTTAACTGGATGCATGAATTGAGAGAAAAATCCTAACACCTTGTGCCAGGAGATCAAGGTCAGTTAAGATGCAACCCAGAGAAAGAGAAATAAAAAAGAGTGAAAGTTGACACACAATCAGGGTGTTTCAGTATAGGATCTCACTGTGTAATTCAGGCTGACCTACAACTTGCTATGTAGCACAGACCGGCCTCCCTCTTGTAGTAATCCTCCAGCCTCAGCCTCCAGAGTATCGCAGTTACACATATGTACCCCCACTTGCTGTGACGACTGATATTTTCTAAGATCTATTCTATCTCCCATCATTTGTTTGACCTTGGAAAATTTCCCGTCTTTTTAAAAGTCCTTTCAGACATGAATAATTGCAGGCATTAGAAATCGTAAACATGAAAAACTCAGAATGCAGTTGGCTATGGTCTAAGTTATTCTTCTCTCGTTGCTGAGACAGATACCTGACACTCAAAATAAAGGAAGGAAAGGTTCATTTAGCTCACCGTTCCTGGCGGTTTCAGTCCATACACAGCTGACCCCAAGGCAGAGTGGCACATGGCAGGGGGCAGGCTTTCATGTCAGCAGCAAAGAGCAAGAGTGCAAAGGCCAGGAGTAGTAGCAGCTCAAGCAGCTAAATTTCGTTCCTTACGTGCATTGAAATGCAAATTACCATGGTAGGAGATAGCACATAGATGTAAAGCGCCTGCTCATGTAAGCTTAGGCAACTGTAAGGAAGGTGGTTGGATCCCTGACACCACATGCTACACCAGCCCCACCTTCATTGCCTGCTGAGCTGGCCATAACATACATAAATGTAGTTAAAAAAAAAAAAGTAAAAGAAATGTAAATTACCTGCCCTAGGGCAGGTGCAGCACCCATATCCACGATAATCATAAACTCCAGAAGATGCCCCAACACTGCGTAAGGCTTTGCAGGTACAGCTATACACAAACCATTTCCGCTATTTTGAAGTAAAACTATTTTATTGTGCCTCTGTGATGCTGTAGAACTCTAGAGTGGTTGTAGTTGCCTCTGTCACTACATGTGCAATCTCTAAAAAAATGGGTTTATGAAAAGGCGTCATACCTGATGAATGGTTTTATTTACACATTAGTTATCATTTATTTTCTTGACAACATTGAGAATCTAGGCCTGCCTGGTGAATACAGAGTAGGGTTTAAAATAGAGTATTAATTTCCTTAAAACTCTCTTTATGTTATAACTTGATGATCCTCTCAGCATGAAATTGATTAAGAAATCCGCATCACTTAATTCTTTTCGTAATCACCTAGTGAGAAACTCGCCAAGGAGAATTTTTTTTTTAAAGGGTAATGAGCCAAGGGAGGCATAGAGAAGGGATGGAGGTGGGTATTCAAATGCAAGATTCTTCTTTCTTGTGCAATGCCCAGATAAGCAGAATTCCCTGCTGAGCTTTACAGGTTGATCTGGACCCCAAAAGCCTGGCATTTTGTGAAGACAACAGGTTAAGAAGATAAAAAAGCAGACAACAGGAGCCAGCATATTGTGGTGAAAGGATAAATGGACAAAAGGAAAATAACTTCAGTTGCTGTTGATGAGAAAAAGAGATAGGGAGATATATAACGCACCTGAGAAGGGTACCAAGTTAAAGGTGAAATTTTATAACATAGATTTACAGAAAAATAAATGGGAAAGGAGACAAGCACATTCCTAGAGTAGAAGCTTCCTTTCTCAAAAGTCAGCCTCCAAGAATTATGAGGAACAGGAGACTGGTAGATGGACAGGTCTAGCACTGAATCTCTTCCAGTATTGGTAGCACAGCCAGCTAAGCTAGGTGGAAATTCATATGCAGTTACAGAGGGGCAGGGTGCTCAACCACGCCAGCACAAACGCATAAAGATGTCAGAACCGTGGCCAGAGGTGCATCTGAATAGAGCCAGGTCTTAGGGTGGAGAAGCAGGAAATCGCTGCAAGAATCCCTAGAGCCATGATGGTGACCTCTTTAGAACTTTCAGAGCCATTAACAGCCTGCTATGGCAAGAGCCACTGCAGGGGACACCGCTGCCCTGAGATAAACAGAAATTTGAAAATTACTATAATTGGTACCGTGTAGTCCAATGAGCCCAGATAAGCATGAATCACACAGCCAGACCTATTCCTTCCAAATTCCTTTTTTTTCTTTTCAATCACCTTGCTTAGTGACTCATTTCCTTATGTAGTAACTGACTGTACATATAATCCTAAAGTTTGATTATAGCTTGATTCACATTGTACTCAAGCAGTGATTGCTCTAGAAATCACCCTTGATAAGGTACCTTGGTGGGCAGCCACTCAGGACCCCTCCTGGAAGCCAAGGAGGTACTGTTCACCTTATTTCTAATACCTGGCTTCTAACTTTCTCCATTGATCCACAGCTCTTCCTCAGGGTTGTGAGACCACGAACTCAGCCTGTCTGATACCTAACACACTGGAGGTTATATTTCTCCATATCTCCAAGAGAGTGACGCTGGGTATGGTACTTCTGTGAGCTGAAGTTTCATCATCTGTTGCTCAGCATGCTACTCCCCACTTAATGATTGTAGGGAGAAGGCAAAATTTTCCCTGTACCAATCAAGTTTCCCTGGAATAAAGTGGTCAAGTCTAAATAGAAGAAAAGTAACACAAATTACTTATGGAACAAATGAGAGGCATCACAGAGCTGCGTAAACACTAGCTAACCACTACTCAGAAACTTAGTATACATGCTTTTCATATGGGGAAGGGGTTGAGCACAGAATACAGATAATGTTGAGGAATTATAAATAATCATTGGTGTAGGATCAGTCTTTGAAACAGTCCTTTGGGAGTCCAAATTAGCAAGGCACGCAGAAATTCTAATATGTTTGACTGGTTCATAGTAATTTTGACGAATAAGTTTCATTTCGTTACTGTTTATATATATATATATATATATATATATATATATATATATATATATATATATAATATTTAACCTACTACCATCATTCCTACATTTTCAATATATATAATCATACATTATATATATATATTTATATATTGTTTTTGTCCAATAACTAACTAATTATATATAATTTTCTTTATCCATTCACCCATGAAACCTAGGGTGGTTTCCCATTTGTTCATTGTGAGTTCTGTCACAGTCAACATGGGTATGCAGGTATTCCTATAGAATGATGACCACAATTTCTTTAGGGATATACCAATAAGTAGTACAAGTAAGTCATATGATAGCTTTGCCTTTGTGTTTGAGTAACTGCATACTGTGCTGTGTAGCCTTGTAGAGCAATGGGATAGAGGATGCATGTATGTACCTGCGTAACTACAACAGTCTGATTCTGATTTTGTATTGAAAGTCCACCCTGGGACGGTTATATGTCTGTCTTCTTAGAGACATGGCGGTATTTCAGGTTGGAGTTTGAAGGTGACTCAGTTCCTATATGCAGTCTAACTTCGAAATCTTGAACTTCATCAGTACATTGTATTAGTATGGTTTGAAAATCAATATGTAATCTGAGGTGGTAATATATCTATGGTAAATAATTTGCATCTTTGACCAATGTCTTAGATTTGATCTGTCATTATTTCTCTCTTCTTTCAGTGGCAGAGTTCACTGTGAGCATGGTGGCACCCAAAACTTTTGGATTCATAATGCTTTATTAGAGAGCCTGAACGTAATGGATGGCTCCTTATCATTTTACATGTTTTTCTTTGTGCACTATGTTTCAAGATGATGGTTCTGAACACAGACTGGCCAGAAAGTGTTCACAATGACCAGTGATATGGAAATAAGTTTTTGTAAGCTAAAAGATTTGATCATGTGGCCACGGGCAAGGAAACAAGAAATGTTCTTGAATACAATGGGTTGTACTTTTGTGATCTGAGATCCAGTAAATATAATCAGAAGATGAAAGAATAGAGAAAAATTCATTTTACAAAAAAATTAAGAAGTACACTGTAGTTATTTATAAGCCTATACTTTTCCCCTTTCTTGGAAGTATAGCTAAGCACAATTATAATTCTTTTAGATCTTGTCTAGAATTACCTAAGCCCCAGACTGAGCTTTGAAGGGTCTGTAGGACGACTTTCTTGCTATATACCATTTCCCTGGGCCCACACAGATGGTAGCTTACTGAGGACCAATGCTCTTCTAGATCATAATCAGAATACAAGAATTTTCTGTCTTCACTGACCTTGACAGAGTCTGCTCCACTGGATATACCCAATGGATTTCACTAATGATAAACTGGCCTTTAAAATTCAATGCAGTGCTTCAGCAGGGACATTTGGATGGGGCTAAGGACTTAGGATGGCTTGAAATGTCCATCCTCGCCATCTTCTTTTTCATGATAAAGTAATAGACTGTGCATAGTACAGCATAGATAGCAATTTCTAAATCACACTGCCTCTTTTTGAAGGCCATGCCTTACTCCAAAATGATTCTTCTCTTGTGGATAGATTCTAAGTACATACTCTGTTCCTTTCCTTGTAAACCGACTTTTCTGTTTTCTGATATTTGTCAACACTCCAAAAACAGCCAAAGAAACACCATGATGCATTTATATCAAAGCTTTGTAATGACCAAAGTGTCACTAAAGTGAAAAAAAAAAAAAAGGAATGAATATGACTACAGAAAATTCAGAAACTCACCCATTTTCACACATCCCTGATAGAAATCAGGGAGGAGTTAAATTTCAGGACTCTGATGCTCCCAATGAAAGTCATGAGGTTAGAAAGCAAATTACCTTACAGAAGGAAATCATTCATGAAGGATGATGCAAACTTATTCTGTGAATATGATCGGTGCTGTTAGATGGCTAATGCAGGGGCAGTGAGATAGCTCAGCAGTCTAAAGCTCTTGCTTAGGCTCACTTAGGCACATGTAGGGGATAGTAGTTTGTCCCTGGCACCATATGTTGTGCCAGCCCTGTCCTCAAGGTGGGCTGAGCCTGTCAAAAAAAAAGGCTAATCTGAAAGGGAGGTGTGGAGGAGGCAAGGGTGTTTTGTTTTCACAGTTCTCTATAATACTGGCAGGGCTGCTCAGAAAATGAGAAAGGGCCCGCCAGGATTTCCAGCTAATAGCCTGGTGCCAAACACTTGCATCGGGAGTACAACTGAGTCTAGATCTTGTGTAAAACAGAGGACATCCCTTGAAAGACCAATAAAAACACAAAATTTACATTCAATCTTTTGACTTTTTCAAAGACATCTGCTAAGTTTAGTAACAAAGTCTGGACTCTGATATGGTGGACACATATTTGTGCTGCTTGCTACCACACTTAATTGGTCTTAAGTGGAATGTGAACATGGGCTTTTATAACCTGATGTATTCTGGTACTTGGGTGCTACATGAATAGCAAATTGGTTATTGCTTGGAAGGTCTTTACTATTGAGAATTGTTGACCCGGAGTTTCAGGATCTTGATTTGTGATTGTCCGTGCACTCATTACTAGCATTATTACATGATGAAGACTGCAATGTGTTTGGGCTTATTTTTGCATGTATTCTTTGTCAAATTTGTAAGATAATTCTGTCTTTAATATGCATAATGAACTCACTGTAGTTGCTTCTTGTCATCACAAACTTTGGTTTCTAAATTAGGACACAGTTCTCAATGTATGACTATCATAGTAACCTACTACTATTCTGTTTACCTAAAGGCTTACATACTTATTGGAAAAATAAATGGCTTTATTTGTAACGACTACATGTAATGGCAGATAATAATTATTAATTGAGCAGATGTTCTGATAGGATGGGAAAGGCCTAGTCTGATAGAAGAACACTAATTAAATTTTATTTCTTACATTTGCTAATTTTTGCTCTAAGGGAAAGCACTGATTTTTTTAATCATAACAGTTATAAGTCCACCATACGGATTTCTTGGATACTTTGAAAGCTTTTGCAAGATGGTCATTCCTGTGTCTAAAATTCAGACTGTAAGAGAAATATAGATGAGTAAACAGGAATCCTAAAAACCCAGACTTAAGGATATTGTGATTATTAAGTTAGTGGAACTGGATGTAAAGAACACAAGAAAGAAAAGTATGCTTTTGATTTATATAGATCTGTTTCATACTGTCAGAATAATCTTACCTTAATTCCAAATAATCATATTAACCAATGATTACAAGTCTGTGAAACTTTTGCATATATAACTGCAACAGTCAAGGCATAAAATGTTTCACAAAAATAAATCACTTCGATATCTGAACTAAGAGAAAGTAGGGAATACTTGCTGATGACTACAGGATATTTGGGGAGGATGGTGAGAAATGTTATATAAGAGCTTATGGTAAAGATGGTACAACTCTGTGAACAGAATTGAAAGCTATGGAAGAACACACTTTAGATGTCTAGTTAGCACGGGCTAAATATGGAATTGTACATTAAAAGTGTTATTATTTTAATGAGCTCCATTTCAAGATAGTACTTCTCTTAAGAATTAGTTTCCAGTCCTCCACTAGAAGGACAAAAGGATACCCAGCGTGTGTGTGTGTGTGTGTGTGTGTGTGTGTGTGTGTGTGTGTGTGTGTGGGTGTGTGTGTTTGTGCATGTGTATGTCTTCTTTGCCAATGATCCGCTTGTGTCATTTCCAATTATTTTTCATCTCTCCAAAGCATTTCAGAGAACTTTGGTTCAGTATTTATTTTCATAAAATTAAAATATTTGGTACTCTAATGTAACTCTGTTTTCCTTAACTTTTAATGTTAATTTTGATTTATATTAAAGAAATAGTGAAGCAAATGCTATAAGAATTTCTCAAAGTGTGTTGGTGGTCTACTTCTATTGATCTTGTGAAATCAAGAAGTCATGGAAGTTCATTTGAGGACTTGATCCCTGAGTTTACAATTAAGTGCAGTTGAGACATAGAAAAGTTATCTAAGGAAAAACTACTCTGCTCTTGGGACTATCCCAGCCTGAAAGAAACGGGCAGGCAGATGTTAGACACATCTCTTCCTTCAATTACTGTCATTAACACCAGAGTGTGACAACTTTACTAATCACTGAGGAAATATTTTCAAAAACACATGCTAACACTTGGAATCATTAAACGTTCTCACTACATTTCACACTGCTTGCTCTTTTGTGCTGTCTTAAATTAGAACACTGAGTTATCCTCCAGGATTTTGACACATTATCTGGGGCAGTGTTGTAATCCAATGCTACTCCCATTTAAAGGGAACCTCACTCAATAAAACAGAAATACAAGTCTGATGCATCTTCTGCTTGTCCTTTTAGCAAATTTCTGAGGAATGTGTATGAATGTGCTTAAACATACTATAGATTTTGCATCCCATCACATTTCTAACGATGGAAAATTATTTTATTGTACTTTTTCAATGTTTTATAAATTAAAAGTTCATTATTTCTTGTATTTCTGCCTAATATTCTTTTTCTCCTTTTACAAATTACTCTCAGTGCAAAGATGGAGTCATCAAACTTTGGCCACTGATGTACTCTGATGCAGTGTTAGTATGACCCTTGGATCTCTGGGTTGTTGTTGCCAATAGAATGTCAGAAAGGAAAGTTCAGAGGCTGGGGAGATAGCTCAGTAGAATAAGTGCTTGCTGGGCAAGTGCAAGGTCCTGAGTTCAATCCTCGGTCCCACCAGAAAGAAAGAAAGAAAGAAAGAAAGAAAGAAAGAAGGAAGGAAGGAAGGAAGGAAGGAAGTTAGCTATAGAGACAATGCCACTACGAAGGATGTTCTCTGACTTGATTACAGAGCAGTCCTTTCTATGTGAATCAGATTGCTTCTATATTCATGACATTTGTGTTTACACAAGATACTTGTTATCATAAATTTAAAGAAGTAAACAAATTTGAGGAAGTCATATACTTTTAACAGATTAACACAGAAAGGAAGTGGAAAAGTTGGGGTTAAAAATGAACCAAAACTTCTGCCTCCCTAATTTCTACAAACACTGCCTTCTCCGATTTGGTGCCTTCTGTGGCTTTCGATTTGAAGTTAAGGACATAGAGCGTATGTGAAATGGATGCGTGACATCAGACCTTCACTTGATGGCCATATGCCTCTGGTCCAGATATGCTGTCCTGTGCCACAGCAGGAAGTATAGGTAAGTCCAGCCATGGTGGTTGTGATGGTTTATCTAGATGTCCCACAAGAGCTTCATGCACTCTTTGGAAGGAAGTTTTCAGGAGAATTAGATCGTAGGGAACTTTGATGACTTGAAGTTTAAAAATTGGACTTGGTCAGGAGGCAGATCTCAGGGATGCGTGTGTGTGTGGCTGGAAAGGATACATCCTCCTTTGTGATTTCTCCCTTCAACTATTTCCTTGTTTGATATTATCCTTGCTCTATTATTATCTCCACTTGCCTCTCTCTTACTCTTCACTCTTCTGTGTGCCCAACTGGAAGCTGGAGGCTGTGCACTGTGTGACACTTTCCTGCAGGTCTTCCTTTAAATTAGTGATAACCAGGTGTCAGCAGGAGATCAGAGTGCCTGAGGAATGAGAGCTTTGCTGTGCACGTTTAGCCTTCTCTCCACCAGGCTGTAGGATCTCAATGACTGCATTGCTCTTATTAAAAACTACAACTTCTAAAGGGAAACATTTTTGTTTTTTTTTAGTCAAGTTTGTTACAAGTTCCAAGAATAAGCAGTTTGCACCCATGACCCTAAACTTAGTAGGGATAGAGAGGCCTGATATTGCTAATGACTGACTTTAACTTATTCTTTAACACCATTTGTTTTCGTTTTAATTGCTCAAGATCTAAGGCAAGGCTGGCTAGGCACACACGCTGCACCATGCTATACCATACCACCTCAAACTTCTTACACTATTATTCCTTAACCTTCTTTATTCATTCCCTTTGAGGGGCCTCTGTGGATCTTTCTTAACATACAAGAGACAGAGGATAAAAAACTGAGACACACATATTAGCAATTGGGAATATTAGCTAACAAATTTCTCTTTGCTTACAAAAATGTTTTCTTTGTGACCCATTAGGTTGTCCATTACTTCCTGGCAGAAACGAGACTATGGCAGTTGCTCCGAGGTTAGCAGTCAGCGCCTTTCATAAGAATGGACACAGGTCACTCATCATTTTTATTTTCAGAAGTCAGGTGTCCAACTGCATAGACACTGGAACTTAGGGTAGTTGAACCAGGCAGATTTTAACAGGCTAAGTTGATCAAAGTGGCAGAGGGCTACTGTGGGCTTCCTTTACGACTGAAGGGCTTCCTCTTAAAAAGTTCATGGAAAGAGTAGAAGTGCATAAAAAACAGCCATTAAATTTGATGGAGGAATTTCCAATCCAACGTTGAGGCTGTCAACTTCTGAGAAAGTGCGTTCTTGTTGGATAGTGCTTACATATACATTTTTAACATTGTCTATTTTTTAAAAGTTTAAAGAGAATGAAACTACTAAAACTATATTAGAAATGATACAGAATTTTATGAAAGGAATTCAATGATGGTTTTGATTCTACATGTAATTGTTTCCAAGTTAGTTTTTCAGATTGCCATATATAGACATGCAGAATTGTTTTGCAAACTGGTAAAAAATTAGAAGGAAGAAAAGTAATTTAAACATCAATTGTTCCTTTCAAAAGACCAGTTCAGCAATGAACAATAGAATTGTCCGAGGTACTCTGCATGGTACATACACACCTTTTTCTCTTTTTCTCTCTTTTCTCCTTCCCCTCCTTCCAGTTCATTCGCTTTGGGTGGTTGGTTCCCCTTCACACTATCCATTGTACCATTCATATTTTCTTTACTTGTTTAGTTTCTTACACTAGTGAGACCATATAACATTTACACCTGCGTGTTTGATTTATTTAACTTATGAGTATGATTTTTAGACGCATTCACTTACATGTAAAAGGCAGAAGTTTATTTTTCTTCATAGCTGAGTAATACTCCATTGTATAAAGGTGTCACAAGTTTTTTATCCAGTCCTCATGTGGTGGGTGTCACAGGGACGTATTTTTATTGAAGAATTAATCCCACATATTTTCTTGTACTGCAGAGAGGTCAGCTTTCTTCCAATTCATTTAAGTGATAAAATGATTAAACAACAAAGATCTTATTATTAAATTATTAAACATCAATACTGTACAAAATGTGATTGGTGTATGACCCGGTATCATGAATTTGTGTCCACGATAGCTTGATTATGGAAAGTGAGTACATGTATACATTTTTATCTCAATTTTCCATTCTTATTTCTGTACGTAGACTAAGTAAGAGGAGGGAGGAAAGAATATGTCCAACAAGAGAACGCATGTACAAAGGATCCTGGAGACCAGAGGCTGTGTAATCGGGAAGAGCAATATAAAATATAACTTGTGAACTGTGACAGAGTTACAAGAGAACAGTCTTGCCATAGAGATTATTTGTGGTGAATTAAGAAGTCCCTAGTAAGTGGCATAAAAAGACTTTTTAAATATAAGACATGATACAAAGTTTTTAAGTAGGGAAAGGAACTAACATGACTTTTTTTTTTTTTTCATTCTTTTGCAGGACCGTGGTTCGAACTCACCAACTTGCACTTGCCAGGCAGGCACTTGTGCCATGAAGCTATCTCCCCAGCCCTTAACCCGATTAACTTTTAAAAAGTGTGCTGTGCTTCTTCTTCTTCAGTGGCTGTGGACACTTGAACAAGTAGAATCCTGGGAGTTCAGATCCTATCATAGTTGAACTGGGTTACCTCCAGATACAGAGGCACATGTCCTAACTGTAAGACTGTTCCTTTAGAAGGTGAACTTACCCAGAGAGAGACATGTACAGCGAGATGATGCTTGGAAACACCTAAGCAGAAGACAGCTGTCTAAATGAAGTTATGGATATGCAAGACAAAGAACACCAAGAACTGCCAGGAAACATCCAGAGATGGAAAAGATCAGGCAAGGTTCTCCTACATACATAGCATAGAGAGGAAGGACCTCCCAATACCTGGATCTCCTGCTTCCAGCACCCGGAACTGTGAGTCAAGGCTTTATGCTTTTCGGTTAGTCAGATTTTGATCATTTGCTGTACCGGTCCTAGGAAACTAACCGAGAAGCTACAGTAGAAGAGCCAAGAAAAGATAAGCCCCACTAAGATGAAGAAGTGTTGTAAATCGCAGTGCATGGTTGCAGGGTAAACCCTGAGGGGACCTGATTGACCCTGTCAGATACAAAAGTTACATATTCTTTGTAACATAGGTCTTGCTTTATCTAGGTCTTAGCCATCCAGCAGAAAAATCTAACCATAAGGTATAAAAAAGGAAAGCCATATCAATATGCTGAGTTGTAAAGGCTCAAGTCAACATACCCCATAATGCCAGATGAGCTCATAATCCACTACTATTACAGACTATTGGACGAAATATACGGCGACTTTCTCTGTGTGCCATGAAAAGAAAGATCTGTACTAATGAGGTTTAGACAAGAAATCATACCTGCATCGTATACTCTGAACAACTATGATGGAGACAGCAATATCAGTGTATTAACTATTATAAAAATGAATTTAAGAAAGGATGAAAGAAGTGATGTAAAGCAGAGAAGTGATTGTGAATTTCTAGGATATGATTATAGTAAGAAAGTAAAAATTGGCAGGGCTGGCTGAGAAAGTGTGAAGAATAAGAAGAAGGAATAGGGCAGGGGAAGGAGGGGAAGGAGGGGAAGGAGGAGGAGGAGGAGGAGGAGGAGGAGAAGGAGAAAGAGAAGAAGGTGTTGGTGTCTACTTTGCTTTGGTAGATGAAATGGTGGTGCAGTTCACTCACAATGGTAACAGTGGAAGGACAGCAGGTTTCTGCAGTCTATGTCATGCTCATGATGCCTTTATAAAACTCAGGAGAGGGCCAGTGAGATAGCTCAGAAGACTAAAGTGCTTAGGCAAGCGCAGGGACTGGAGTTCGATCCCTGATACCACATGTTGTGCCGCCCCAGCCCCTGGGCATACTGAGCTGGTGAGTCCTGGCATGGTGGTGCATGTCTGCAATCCCAGGGTAAGGAGAGGCTGAAAACAGAAGTATCACGATGAGTCTGAGCTGTGTAGTGAGACCTTGTACCAAAAAAATATAAATAAATGAAAAATAAAACAAAGCTCGTGTGGAAGTAGAATATAGTGCATGAAGCCCAGACGGAGAGACTTGGTAAGAAGGGCAAATAGTGATGAAAATGCGCTAGAAGCTAGGACTGGATGCTGAGTGTACTCTAGTGATGGCTCTGCACAGAAACATGTATCGGTCATCCAGACTCAATCAAACATCAAGAAAATCCTGTCACATTCTATGGGACACCCCTGCAAGAGGTCTTCAGTCTCCTGCACATGGCATAAAGAAAGGGACAAAATAGAAGGGCAGCAGGGATCAGGGATGACCAGTTGCTTCTGGGCAACAAAAGGCTGCAGGCCGGCGAGAACCTTGTCATTTATTCATTGAGAAAATTGGAGCAGGGTGTGTGGCTGGATGTATTAGATAACCAGTGAAAAGGGCAAGACTTGGAACTGAGGGACAAAGCATGCTTGTGAGAGGGCAGGAACATCCAGGTGTAGATTATGGTCGTGAGTAACCATGCTGGGAAGGAACGTTCATGGAGCCCTCGGCAGAGACATCATGGCCTCTCTCAGCTCCTTGGTATCACAGCTCATCTATTTGAGCTCAACTGTGGCTTTTGAAGACAAACAAGGCTGTGCCTGTCCAGCTAACTGCTCTCAGGAAGATATGTACACTGCCTCAGCCATACTTACCAAGGGAACTGAAAGCCATTTCGAGAAACCACCTCCTTATAGACTGCACTCCTGCATGGAAGCATAATCACACTTTAGACTTAGGAAGGGCAGTGTGAAGCCTTTCTACAGCACTCCATAGACTATATATACACGTGAAACCCCAAGGAAGCATTATCATTGAAATAGAAGGCAGAAGGTGTGTTCTCCACTGCAGAAAGATGAGTGAAGGTTTAAGAACAGGTCAATACAAAAAGCAAAGACCATGTATTTATAGTGTGTTATTGTAACAAAGATGTATCCCCTGTCATTAGCATTTTGTCAGAATACTTTAAGAGAGACAGAAGAGAGTTATGTAGTGGGAAAAAGTGAGAGGAATTTAGGTACCCCTTGAATGAAGGGTGTTAGCAGGAAAGGGCTCTGGACAGGTTAACTAGATTTGGACCTCTGTGTGATTACTTAGGGAAGCATCTTCAGCTCTCACTGGTTATTACAAAATTGTGAGCCGAATAAACCTTTCCTTCCTTCATTTTGAGTGTCAGGTATTTGTCCCAGCAACGAGTGAAAAGTAACTAAGACGTTGTTTTTACTGTCATCCACTGACATGAACTGCTGTCCTATGTCCTGAGCCACTCTGCCTTGGAGCCAGATGAGTATGGACTGAAACCTCACAAACTATGAGCTAAATAAAACATACTCTCTTTAATTTTGGCATGAGCTCTTTATCTTAGCAATTAGAAGAATTTAACCAAGATAATACAGATTATTGATATCCAGTTCTTGTATATGAATACTCAAATGGTTGGCTGGGGCAAGTCCCATGGAAGAGAGCCCCTGCCTTACTTTTACAACATTTCTCTAAAGCTGAAGTTATTTCACAATAAAAATAAAAGACAGCTCTTCATGGCCACTTCTATTTCATGAAATTTATTTATTTTGTTGACTTTTTCGTATTTATCCATTTTTTAAACAAAGGTTTAACTCCAGAAAAATTATATTGACTTGGAATAAAAAATAATACAATGATAGGATGGGCTACTAGTAGTGGTATATACACAGAACACTTTGGGATGACAAGAAGCTGAATAAATAGCTATTTTACTTTAAGAAATAGTTACAATAAAATTTAATAAAAATTTTCATTACTCATATCTCAAGTTTCCTTTTTTTTTGTATTTTAGGGAAGGGTCTACAAGGATGTTCAGGGACTCACTACTAGGTAGGACTAGTAGAAATTCACCTGTTTACAGCCTCGAAATGTTGGGATTACAGGTCCCCACCACCACGCCCAGCCTCAGTCCTAGTCTCAGTTCACCCGAGGGACTGAATCCTTGGTTTAATTCCCTGAGCTTCTTGGCCGGCCCTTTCATACATCCTTTTGCCACAGATGACCATTTATCATATCCTACCTTCTGTGCCTTAGACCTTTCCCATACTCCTGGGCTAGAGCTCTTACCCATAATGGAGCATTTCATTAATCAACGTAAGGTGATTAATAGCACGTGTCTTTGTAATATATTATCTGCAACTATGTCGCACTGCTGTGCTGCCTCGTGTTATCCACTTTTACAAAACCACTACTTCTGCGTTGGCCTACTTCCCTTTGCCTTTTCCTCTGCATCCTGAGAAACACCTGAGAAACAGTCTTCCTTTAGTGAGGATTTATAATCATTGTTCTGAAATAGTCCTGGGGTGGAAATCCTAGAAGCTCATTTCCCCAGCATACCCACTACAGACATGTCACAAGATCAGGTACTCAGGGGACTTTAAAGTAAGTAGTCACTGTTATAGAGAACTTGCCATGATCAATGGTTCATCAAAGGTGATGATCTATGTATACATTCTGGCTACAAGCATGATCATCTGTTTCTTCTTACTGTAGCAATGTGACCTGTGGCAACATTGTTTAGGCAGCAAAGAATGAAACTCTCATTGAGCAGTTCCATAACCCTCCTTCCTCCCCTGGCTGAATGGTAGTGTTACTGTAGAGGTAATAATTACAGAAATCACAGTATAAATGTTTTCTTGACAGATGTAAACTGTTACCCAAGGTTAAAAACATTATTTGCTCCTCCTAGAGTTACAACAATGGTCAGTAACTTCCAGTCCAGAGAGGAGTCCATGATGAGGAGGAAATTGGTGTAAAACTACAAAATGTTTCTTCCTTCTCAGATCTTTCCCCCACAAATACATGTGCTGCTCAGGTTTGAAAAGGACTCTTTTTCATCTGGTGTGGAAAAAATATCAAAGAATAAAATAAGAAAGAAAACCTTAAGTTTGTTCTATGGTAAAATGCAACGATGTGAATATGGATGTATTAACTGACATATATTAGATACGTATGCATATATCCATGTAGATACAGGCATCTAAATCTGCCTGTGTTGATGTAGAAAGAGAGCAGAGGGCGAGAAGCATAAAGACAGTTGGAAAGTGAAATATTACCACTTTATATTTATTTGTAGGTGAGGATTCATAATTTATGTGACCTCACAGAAAATCAAAACGTGGGATCCTGTTTTGAAAAAAATAAACAAAACTCTTGGGTGTTTGAAGATGATGATGAGAGAGCATTAGATGAAATATTAGATTCGGTCATGTGTCACAGATGTCACATGACTGTGCCTGCAGAGCTTTCATGACGAGGGACCTTAAATGTTGGGTTTTCATTACAATAGGTTCAGAGATGACATCCAGCAACTCTGCTTACGTCTGCAGCTGTCTGAGATAAGTGGTAGGGGTTAGGGAAAGGTACTGTCATACGGGGTATTACTCAGCTTTAAAGAAAGGCAAACTGGAGGCCTTTGTCGGTGAATGGATACAACGGGAGGCTATATTCGTCAGTGAACCAGACCCATACGTGCAAATATCATATGGTCTCCCTAATGTAGGAACCTGAAAGAGTAAATAAAATCCGGAAGTGATAGTATATATAGCAACAAGAAATAAATTGGATATAAGGGATAAACATCAGAGATCAAGGAAAGGATCAAAGAAAAAAGGAAGGGTTAAAGCTCACGCGGGTATATATACAGAATAGCTGAGATGAACGTAGGACTAATTCCATCAGCTTTTTGAAAATAACAGTTAAAGTTTAAAATTTTCACTTTAACTCTACGTGCTAATATCTGTAATCTGAACAAGGTACAATACAAGACCAGCAGTTTAATACCTCTCATCTTGTTCTTTTAAATATGTACTATTTCTAATGACATCAATTATGATTACACTCCCTTTAAAATCAATTTTAAAATTTTAAATGAAAAGAAAAAAAAGTTAACAGGTTTGACAATAAAATCCATAATATGACAACCACTGTTAATTTGCTATTCTTGCTTTGAAAATGCAAGCCATATGTATTGTTACACTTTTACTTTGTTGCTTTCTTTACTTGTGCTTCTTTTTTTATTTTTTGACCAGCACAGCCTGCCCTGGGAGTAGGGCTATCATAGCATGTGGTGTCAGGGGTTGAATTGCGGCCCCTATGGTTGCCTAAGCTTGCCTAAGCAGGCACTTTAGACTGTTGAACCATCTCAACCGTCTCACTGGCCTCTTGTTTTGAGGTTTTACTCTTTAAAATTAAATTAAATTTTCAAAAAAGGAATTCATCGCATTGCTAATGTTTAAACATCCCATTGGAGAGAAGGGGCCTGACTTGCAGGGAAAGCCTTTGGTGGTTATACACAGAAAGCCAGAGGAGGGAAAATAAAGTGGGTGCTGTCTTGCCGCCAATTTAACTATTTTCCCATCTACATTTGTTTTCGAAGCTTATCAAAGCTAAGTACTGTGGGTAGTGCAGCTGTCACCGTCAGCCTCGTGGCTGGTGGAGTTGTCCTCCTGATTCCCACTATAAGGCAATTAATCTTTTGGTTTGTGTTAATGGATGAACACGCGTATTTACTGCAGCATAAAATCCTAATTATTTTTTGAACAGATGCATGAAAGAAATGTAAACTAATGGCAAGTGACAATTGTGATAAATATCTGGTATATCTTTAAATGTCAGGATTCCCATGGTGTAAACCAAGCCCATGCTTAGCTGTCTAATCTGGACTGCCTGCATTTTACCTATGTAAGGAGAAAACTGTCACCAGCCTAAAAAACAAAACAGAACAATATTCTATTTCTGGAGGTGACTTTTACAATGCAGTCATTAGAAAGTCTAATATGTTGACAAGGCTGTGCTTACTGAGCAGAAATATGTACAACTTACTCTTGAGCTATTGCGTCTAGCACCCTTTAAAAGGTCATTATTTATTATAACTCAATACCTAGAGCAACAGCAATATACAAAGCTCAACTTTTTTTTTTTTTTTTTTGTCTGTATCAAGCATTCACTGGCCATTTCACACACACAAAATGTCTTTTAATAAAAACTCCCTAAATCTCAGTGATAGTGGAGAAATTTGACAACTCTCATTTGATGCAAAGAAGTTCAATAAAGCACATATTGTATTTTATGAATCCACTTCTATAAGCTGCAACTACAGTAACAACTGGTTTATCTAATTTAGGAGGACATTTTTGATCGGAGTAGGGAGAGAGGATAAGGGATGCAGTAGGCGTCTCTTTTGTTTTGACTTAAACATACATGATGTGGACATTTGCAGTTCATAAGTATTTGTGGAGTTGCACAGTTGAATATATGCACTATATTAAAGCAGCATTGTGCGTATATCATAATTGCAAAGATTTAATCTTAATTCTTTTCTCATTTTACTATAAATACACATTTTAGGTTATGTATATATTGTAGTATTAGAGATTGAGGTCAGAGCTCTGGTAGGCAGGTGCCTGACCCCTGAGCCCCAATAGCACTGCTGTTGTTGTCGTTGTCATTGTTGTTGAGAGGCCTCACCATGTAGATCAGTCTGAGCTTAAACTCACTTTATATCCCACGCTCACTCAAGCTTGTGATGACCCTCCTGCCTTAGCCCTCCAAGTGCCAGGATGACAGGAGTACAGCACCATGCCCGGATACTACTCCATGGCTCATTTTAAAATTTAGATACTGCATGGTTAAGAAACCGTTCTTTGGGCTGGCACAATCGCTCAGGTTTCAAAAGTACCTACCTAGGCATGCTTAGGCAAACTCAGGGACCATGGTTCAATCCCTAGCAGTACATGCTGTGCCAGTTCTGACCCCAGGATGGGCTAAACCAGCCACAAAAAAAAAAAGAAAAAAAGAAGATGAAAGAGAGAAAGAGAGAGGAAGAAAAAAGAAAGATAGATAGAAAGAAAGAAAGAAAGAAAGAAAGAAAGACTTCCTTGCAGACATGTTAAAAAGAGCCAAAATGATACTCTGCACCCATGTCTCTTTTCAGTCTCAAGGGACAACCTCCTTCACCATTAGGCTGACCTCTGAGCCTTTTGCTTTCTCTACCAATAATGACATGTAGCTTTAAATGATATTATATGTTTTCCATGGACTAAAGTGATGATGTGATTATTGAGAATTTGAGTCTGCGATCCCTTCAATTAGCCTTTTAACTGCTAGTTGCGTTATTTCAACCAAAGGAAAATAGTGGATGCGTTAAAATGAAAACAATCACCATTTGTCAGAGTTCTCTGGGGCGCCGTTGCTCCCAGGATGAAATGTCCACCACCCTTTCATAGTGCTGTCTTTTGTGAGTAGTATTTATGGACTGCTGTGTAGGAAAGCCGTGATGCTTCCTGTTTAGTAGAGGGACGGGGGAGGTGTGAAAGTTTCTTTTAGAAAGACCCAGTAAAATCATTCTCCTATTATGTCCAGTTTTATATTGCCCAACCTCTAGAACATGGCGGAATTTCTACTTCCTACTAACGTGCTCAGCATTCCTGTCACATGCTGGAAGGGCCCAGAATCTCCTGCTTGGTTCTTTCCTCTTTCAGCTCATGTTATTCTATGGCTTCCCTTCTAATTGCCTTCAGTGTCTTTGTAGGGGGTATGGAGGTAAACTCTGGAGTACCTGGGGTCTGTTCCTGTTACTCTTTTGAAGCGGTCCACGTGTTCTCTATCAGAGTCCCTAGGAACGGTGGCTCCATCTGCCAGGATTCGTTTATTCCGAAGATCCTTTGCACGTTGCTTCACCTTCCATCCTCAAGGTTCACACACATCCCACCCTTGCTTTTTCTCTCAGCTGTTCCCGTTCTACCTGATTTTACAAGCACTTAAACTCTACTATGACTCATGGCTAACTAGAGAAAAGGGCCTGGCATTCTTTTTAAATCTGTTTCGTACAGGGTCTACAGGGTCTCACGGCACAGATCGGACTCGTAGTGATTCTCCTGTGTTCAGTCTCCCAAGCACTGGGATCCCAGACACGCACCACCAACACACCAAGTCTCATTCACAAGAGAACAAGTCTCATGGGCCTGGTGTTCTTTTTCCCCACAAGAACTCCTAGCCCAAGAGAAACAGCGCAAAAGAGCACGAGTGAGTCTGGCATGGTAAGGATAACGGAGTCTCAATATTTTATGTTTGTGAGCTTCTCACGATCCCCGTTCTGAAATCAGATTCCTAGCCTGAGAAAGACTCAATAAAAGCCAAAGAACTCCAGGAGAAGATGGATTCTAACCGTGCCTTTTTAAACAAGCAGAACTCCTTGAGAAGTGTTTCTTTATGGAAATGCCATTCCATTTGGATGAATGAGCCAGGCCCAGTCAAGTAGATTGTTGAATGCCTAGTAATGCACTGGTAAAATGCACAAAATAAAGTGCTCCACTAGAACGGAAGTCACTTCACAACCAAAATAGCTCTATTACTTTTCAGAGAGTTCTTGATTTTTCAGCCTTTCTACTGAGAACTCGTCAGAGTAAAGCTGCGTTATTTCATCTGCTACCTTTGAACAGCACTTCAAATAAGTTTGGGACGACGGAAGAGAAAGGAAGAAATCCCTGAATCACAGCTTGAAACTTTACTTTGTTCATATCAATAAAGTGTTAATCTAATGTACATTTCAAATAGTTTATAGTTTTGATACCTGTGTATTTCAATTGTGCAATTTGGAACAGAAAATACTTACTTTGTTTAGCATCAATCATATGAAAGAAATTATAATTCATGTGGAGCAATATTTATTCAAAATATCAAAGCAGGAAAACAATTTTCTTAGACAAAAAGAGGCAAAACGATGCTAATAAAGATTTTCAATCACCATAAATGCTAAAACATAATGTTAAATTTTAGAATATTATGAAAAGTGGTGCACATACAATTTGACTTCAATGTGCATAACTCAACCTAAAAGTATACACACCAGTGTTATCAGTATTAGCTGGTGTTGTGGGATTACAGAGATTTTTCTGCAACGTTTTGCTTTACTTTCTAAACTCCTCAAATGATCAGTATTTTGGTAGTAAAAAGAGCAATAATAAACGAAGACTCGTTGTCTTTAATGTGTGACACTTAAAAAGCTGTTTATTGCCACCACACACACACAAAACAAACAAACAAACAAAAAACAGCAGGTTGGGTTTTGGCGGTGAATAAAATAGAGTACCTTAGATTTTACAAATAATATCTGAGTACACATGGCAGACCCAATCCCTCTATTGAGCCGCCCTCTTTTAAAACAGAAGTTAAACCAATTAACTGATCATTTTGGTACATCTAGGAAGAGGGATTAATATATAATTAGAGAGCCAAGTCTCGGTGGAGAATTCAGAGCTCTTCTCATGTAAATTTATATGAGCAAATACTCCACATAGTTTAAAGTCTGAATGAGGCACCATTATTAAGGTTTAAGTCTTTATCCACAACATGTAGCTGGATTCCAACCTGAATACTATTTTAAAGAAGAGGAGCTAAGATTGGAATGCCAGGTATTGGATAGAAGTTTTAGCTCTTAATTTTTAAGACCCTTGGCAAAATAAAGTTTAGACCTGGACAGTGGTTGTACTAAAAATACATTTGTTGGCATCTTGCAAAAGCTCCTCTTGAAAACCTTATGCCCTTGTACTAGATATCTCCCTGGAATATGTACCTTGCCTATCTTAAAAATAAGTGGGGCACTCAAAATGGGCTGTAGTTCAATAGTTGAGGGTTGAATCAACTACACTTGCAGAATAAGGTCTCTCAACAGTGGTTAGCCTCAGCCAGATAAAGTGCTTCTTCCTTGTGAGAGGTAGAAGAATTGTTCTCATTTCTGCTCCATTTGGACATCCAGTTTGTGGAAAAAAGTATTCATACTAGAAAGTTTGATAAAAAAGACTCTTATTGAACAGGCATTGTTATATCAGACTGTTTTCAATTTTCCTTAGAAAAATGGAATGTTTGGCGTGGTAAGAGTTCATTTTTATGTCGAGTTTATATTGGTTGCTCATAGAATTGGTTATTTCGAAGTTCAATTTGAAAGCTTCACTGCTGTTTGCCGGGGTCGTGTATAATATCTCAGGCAATATATGACACTTTTTAGTTTTCAAACACCGTTTTCAAATGGAATGTGAAGGTGCAGTGTGAATAGCGGACTTCCTGTATTATTCCTTACATTTTAGAGAGATTGGATGGCAAGGTTTTGAATTTAGAGCTATGGTAATGTGCTCATTTGGAGTTTTTATTATCAGCATTCTCTAACTAAGGCAGCTAACTGGAAAAGAGAAAATGGTCACTGTGACTTATGCTTCTGAGCAATGCATTTCAGAGGGTAGTTATTTGCAGCAAATTTATGACTGCATAAATCATGAGGCAGAGAGGAAAGAAGATCTCAGAACTTTAATGTCCCCTTTGAAGAGTTCCACACCCTCTATGACCTAAGAAACTCCCGCAGAATACTACCACCCAAAACATCCATCAGGAGAAAACTCAGGACCAAACAACCTATGTTGAGGCCATTGGACATAATCACCACACAAGTAGGAATCAAGATGAAACTGACTTAGAAACAACACCACCATAGGACCAGAGAATAAAACTTGCCATGTAATGTGAAATATTTTATTGTTCAGCTTGGAAGATTAAATGGTAACTGGGGAAAAATTAACATGGTTTCCAAATATTCAATGACTGATTTAAAAATTTCATATTCAATACCCATTGTTTGAGTTGAAGTTAGCACAGTGTGATCAGTATGCAGATTATAAACCAATAAACAAAAAATTAAATTAATATGAAAGCACATTAGCTCCATGGTATGGCTTCCTCTCTTTGTCTCTGTTTCTGTCTCTGCTTCTCTCTCCCTCCCTGTCTCTGTACCTCTCTGTCTTTCTTTCTCTCTCAGCTATCTATTATCTATCTATATCTATCACCTACATCTATCTATCTATCTATCTATCTATCTATCTATCTATCTATCTATCATCCATCTATCTATCTTCCTGGAACTAGTTTTAGACACATTATCCTTCACTATATAAATACTTAGTTTTCTAAGCCTCAATACAATCTTCAGAGCAAGAGTAGCTTCTTGGATATTTTGATTGCTGATGATTCACAAAATAATGTAGAGAACCTTCCCCCTTATCAAAGGAGAGTAGGTAGAAAGACATTCTCAATCGACTGAAGAAAGAAGTGTTTCATCAAGTCATTCTCACTTCTTTAACTCTGCATGCACCTACTTACATCCCACACCAGACTCATAAAGTCATCAGTAATCATTTAGTAAAATACTGACCATTTTTCACTAACTACCAACCTTTTGTCTGGTACTGAGTCAAATGTAGGAATTTGCTAAAAAAGTAAATAAAAGTTTTCAGCTGGAGGAGTTTCTGGTCCTATATAGATCCAAATCCAACACAGGTTGCAGAATTTGTGCATGCTTGATTATTTCTGACTTCCTTAAGCTTCAGTATCCGATGGATAACTGCACAATTATTGAATTTTAAGACAACCTGGGTTTTCTTTCCTTCTCCCGGTTTCAGGCAGTTGGCAGGCACAGTTTGCAGTGCAGTTATGGTTAAGTCCAAGAACCAGACCATGCAGAACCAGTCCCAAAAATGACACAGAAATGGCATCAAGAAATCTCAGTCACGAAGATATGAATCTCTGAAGGGAGTAGATCTCAAGTTCCTGCAGAACATGTGTTTTTCCAAGAAGCACAACAAGAAGGGCTTCAAGAAGATGCAAACAAACCTTGCCAAGGCCACGACAGCATGTGCTGAGGCTATCAAGGCCCTTGTCAAGCCCAATATCATCGCAAAGGGGGTAAACTGCAGGCTCACTTGACTTGCCTATAATGCCCACCCCAAGCTTCGGAGGTTTATCTGAAACCACACTGCCAAGGGCCGCAGGCCTTGCTGGCCAAAGACCCAGGCTGCAACTAAGGCCCAGGCTCCAGTTTCTGCTCCAGTCCAGGGTCAGAAAAGTGACCAGGACCCTGTGAAGGCTCCACAGTATAAAACCTCTTTATCTGCTGATATAACAACAGAAGGACTGGCATGACTTATGGTGTGCCATCTGTAGGGGTCTGGTGTCCTCTTGGGCAGGAAAAAAAAATATAGACAAACCTGCACGTACTGTACTATCTATTGAAAAGCACAATTACTTTCTAAAAACCAGCTATTAATAAGCAAAGTGGTATTTTAATTTAAATTACATAACATTTTTACAATGATTAGGGCCAGTTAGTAGCCAATATTGATAAGTAATGAAAGTTACTATTCTAAATAGGACTAAAATATAACACCATGATATGTTTGGCTGAGAAAAAGTTGTTACTGTTTGACTACAGTTTAAAGTTATATAACAGATCAAGATAAAGTAAGGCCTATAAAACAAACAAACACACAAAAAATATAACGTGTATCTGACAAAGTCACTCAAATCCCCTCAGGAATTGCCCTGAAACCATGTACAGTAGTTTGTAGATCTTTTGTTAATATCAGACAACTGGATGAGTCACAGCCATTGCTTGACCAATTTGCTTTCTGTGAAAGCCTGAGTGAATGTTTTTTCTCTAGGTGACTCTCCTTAGGCACACTATATATCATCAATCACTTTCCTCTGTGGCTCCATAATCTCTTTGAAAAGGAAATTTGGGACACCTCTGAGTTTTAGGCTTTAATAGCATAGGTTCTCTTATGTCCTGAGTCTTCACTGAGCTTGAAGGACTAAGCCAAAATATTTGGATATCCTTGTAGCCTTTTTTTTTCTCTAATATTTATCTTGGTCTTAACATCCAGCAGAAAAGTCTAACTACAAAATATAAAAAAGTAATGCCATACTAATTTGGTGAGCTGTAAAAGGCCTAAGTCAACAGCCTCTGATATTTGCCAGTTATACTGATAACCCACTACTATTATGGACTACTGGACTATATGTACAGCTACTCTCTCTTTGTTCAATGAGAAGAAAGATTTGTACTAATAGAGTTTAAACAAGATATCATGTCTGCATCTTGTACTCTGAACAACTAGTATGAAGTCAAAATTATGCAATGTGTTAATTATTATTTCTGTCCTACTAAACTATTGTGAAAATGTCTCATTGCTATTTCTTTCTCATATATATATATACATATATATATACATATATATATATATATATGTGTGTGTGTGTGTGTGTGTGTGTGTGTGTGTCTTTAGTTTTTGATTGTAAAATGCCAGCAATTTTCACTTTTCACTGATTCCTTTTCAAATCAGTGCTCATAATATAAATATTTCAGAAAAATTCCTTCTTTGCTTTGATACTTTCTAAAATTTTATATAGCATGCTATATAAGCATAAATAATTCTTTCAAGAATATCATCTTTATTTTATCACAAATGATTAATGTGTTGTAACATTATGAACTCCTTCAGGATTTTTTTTATAAAGATTATGGCTTTGTGAAGGCATCTATCTTTCATCAACCATGAGTTTATTTTATTTCATTTTATTTAATCTTTTGTCATACCGGGGTTTGAACTCAAGACTCTGGTTGCCAGCCAAGAGCTTATTCTGCTGTGCTATCTCCCTTGCAATCATGAGCTTATATAAGCCCTTAAATATAACTTTCAGGGCAAGACAAATGGCTCAGTAGGCACCAGGCCTGGTGTTCTGCTGTGCTGTCCCTGCCCCCAAGGCACAGCTGAGACAGCAATTGAGTCTGGACTTGATGTCACATACCTGTGATCCCAACTGTTAGGAGGCTGTACATAGGGAGATTGCTATGAGTCCCATCTAGTAGTGAGATTCTGAAACCACTGTAGACCCTTCACTAAAATATAAACAAACAAACAAACAAGCAAATAAAACCCAAACCAGATGTCAACTATTGAGACCTCACTTGAATGTCATGCAATAGAATGACTGTGAGTGATGTGATGTATTTTAGGGGAATTAAACGTGTCAGTGTGTCTCTGTTTGCGTTACATGATGATTTCAAAGAAATTTTTTCATCTCCTTCAGCAGCGTTTTGCGATTCAGTTGCTTTCCTTAGAGCATCATGTAAAGAAGGAATCTTTTTCTGGTAATTATGTCTGCCTTATTGTATTGGTGAAGGTTTCACTTACAGGAACAGAACAGTTACAATATAAGGAATGGATATTAACACAAAATATACAGTCTGTAAGGAATTATAAGATTGGCTTACAATAGTCAGCAACAGAGTTAGATGAGAAAGTGTGTAGAGGGCGTCTGCACGCTCCGGACTGAAGAATTCAATCCCGAGGTCTGGACTTCACTGCAGCGCTCCGTGTCAGTCTCTGTCCATCAGCTGATGGGTCTGCGATGGAAGACTGAAGTGTCTGTAATGGACGCTGAGAAGTCTGCAATGGATGGTGAAAGATTCAAGCTGGAGGCTGAAGAGTCTGTGCTGCAAGCCAGGCGATGAAGTCCAGCAGGAATGCGAAGACTGAAGCTTCTCTGACGAAGTGAAATCTTGACTTCTCCCTCAGACCTTTAAAAAGTCTCTTCGTGCTCAGTCATTCTGACGTGGGCCCATTGTGCCCTTGGATGGAACCAATCATAACCGAGGATAGGCCCTTGATCCTGTTCTAAGGAGAAGCCAATCATATCCTAGGCAGGCCCTGGTCAGGCTCCAGGGAGGAATCAACTATACCCCAGGGCAGGCGTCCCACCAACAGGGAACCTGACCGCTGACTCATCCAGCCAAGTTGACATGATGTATTAGCCACTACACTTACTCTTAGCAATACTTCGTAATTTGGAATGTAAAGAACAGATTAAAATAATCTAACTAGAGAAGTGCACAGAGGGTTTCATTGATGGAGTTTGGAGACATATTATATATGAATTTTAGATTTGGAAGTAAAGTAAAAAAGACAATGTTTATGAAGTGTTATTGAGTTCTCAAGGGTGATTAAGTGGTTAAGGGAATGACAACCATGTTGATCATTGATAGGACTAGAGGTCTGAGCTGGTCTTGAACAAGCGCTTTTAGGTACAGTTTAGTGACACTGACATCTAAAAGCTATCTTCTCTTGTATTCCTTGCTTTTTAATACACATTGAACTTATTTAAGGTATTTAGGAATAAAAGACCTGTATAGGTAACTCACAAACACAACTTTATCAGCTTCTGAAATAATTAATAAAAAGAAAGTTCATTAAGCAAGGTAATACCAATATATTTAGAAAGATATGATTCATAAATGTTGAAATACAAAAATGAGAATTTAACATTTTTGACAAGACGAATTCCATAGATTATTTTCATGTAAAATAAGTTCATTCATTCTTTTAAAAAATCATTATTGCTTTGAAAGTTGACCAATAAAATTATATTTACAGTGTACAATATACTGTTTTGAAATTCTTATACATTATGACATAGTTAAATCTAGCTAAGCAAGAAAACATTTTCCTTGCATAATTTCTCTTTTTATAATGAAAACACATAATATCCGTGATTTGGCATTGTTCAAGGATATAATGTATCATAGAGGAAAAAAAATTACAATTAATAGAGGAAGAATTAATTCAAAAGATTTAGCACATTGCTTAAATACTACAGCAAATAATTTTATACTATATTTCAACAAATTTTGAGGATAGTTCTGTTTTTTGTTTGTTTGTTTGTTTTGTTGTTGTTTGTTTTGTTTTGTTTTGATACCTAGGATAAAACTCTGGACCTTGTCCTTGACAGGCAAGCACTTATTCTACTGAGCTATCACCTCACCCTGTGGATCATTCTAATTCTGGAAATAGTTGTGAACTATAACTCAAAACCATCACATCCTTTATGTTATACACTTTTTAATCTATGATAAATATTATATGCCAGAATCGTCAAAGAATGTCACATCTATAATTTTCCCTGTGGGGTTGGGAAGACAGATAAAATGACAAGAATGTGATCAATTTCAGACATAAAAGATCGGGTGGGAATATTTGTAGGTCATTATCTTACATTAAGAGTTTTACTGAATGCTCTTTGGATGCGGTGAAGCCTGAGATTTACACTAATCTTATCATTAATACTCAGCATAAATTCAACAAAAATTGGTGGTTATAGTTAAGTTATTGTTCAAGAGACAATAAAAGAGAATTAAGCAAAGCATATGCCTGAAGAAATGTCATGGGCAAAAATACCTAGTTAATATAAATGTACAAAACAGGAAAATAATTATAATAGGAATGCATGACAATATCAAGGAAGTTGCAAGGTTCAGAAGATTCAAAATTTTAGTGTCCCTGCATTCATGACTAAAACCTACAAGGAAAAGAAATAGTTTGACTTCTAGAAAGGTGAAATTTAAAAAAAATAGCTTTTTATATAAACATTTTAAAACACAGCCTAAAAACCCTAAACATAATAATAAAAATAATTATAGTAATGATCCAAAAAAATGAAAAAATATAAAAAAGGAACATAGTTTAGGGACCTCAGATTGGAAGACATGGCAGAGTGCTCAGTCTTTTCACACATCCCAGACTTGTGCTCCAAAGAAAAAAGTCTCAAACTCATGGTCTAAGAACAAAATTCTGAAGACAACCGCTCTGTTCCAATGAAAACTCCACAGAAAACAACAGTGGCTCCCCCTTGTGTTACACAGTGAAGCTGGAGAATAAGGCCCCCACCCTCACTAAGCCACAATAAGGTGCCCCAACTCACCTCCCAAGTTGGCACCAGAGAAATCTCCTTAGATAGTCAAAGTATGCCTGCATTAATTACTTCCTCATGGCTGGGACAAAATGCCTACTGTCAGCCTCTTGGAGAAAGAGAGATTAAGTTGGCTAATGGGGGGAGGTTAGCGGGTACATTCTACAGCTGGATGGAGATAGGGCAAAGAAAAGCAACGAAGGAACATCTGATCAGTGGCAGGTGTGAAGCAAAGATAAAGGACGCACCAGGGCAAATAATGCACCCTTCATAGCATCCTGCAGCCCTCCATCTCAGACTGAGCCCTGTCTTTAGGTATAGCCCCATTATCTGATCAACTTCCAAAAGCCCTTTGAAAGCAAGAGATTTGAGGGATGCTTAGGTCTAAACAACAAGATATCTGCAACGTCTCACTGCCAAAGAGGCATGGAAGCGAGGCTGGCAGGCAGTAACAAAGGCACATCCATGGTTTCAAGAGATCCCTACATGGCTAGCAGTTTGTCCATCACTAGGCTGCTGAACCTAACATCCCTAGGATGAATGGTTTATTTCAGCACACAGTTTCAGTGGCTTTGATGCACTTGACATCCACCAGCTCCCAGCCAGGACCTTCACTATAAAAGAAGGTGCTAGAGCAAAGCTGGTCCCTTCAGGGCAACACAGAATCAGCATGCAGACTAAAGCCCTAGTGGAAATATGCACTCCAACAGCACACCTCACTGCCCTACCTCTTCCAAATTTCCACTAGCTTTCTAATGGCACACTGAGCCGCGGACAAAAGCAGACTCATCTACTGGTGAGTGTGACCACCTGCATTCCAATCACTTCTCTTGGAGTCCACCCATCCACTCAAGCTAACAGTCAAGACTAACCAGCGTGGAAAGTAACCATAACAATTTCAAATACTTTGTTCTAAACAGAAATATATCGAGACTTGAAATTCTAAACCCACCTGATGATAAGGGAAGAATGATCTTGAATGTGGATTTAGGCTTCTCTTTCCTTTTTAAAAAATGGAGTTCTATTTGTAATTTTATTTTTTTTTTCTGAAAGACAAGCTGCTCTTTTCACTTTCTCATGAGCCTCCGATTCTCTGCCAGAGCAGTGTACCAAAACTCCGTGCATAGTCATGGGGAGATGGAAAGCTGACAGGTTACAGGTGCCAGAAATGGTGCCTACTTGGTCTACACTTAAAACAGTTTGATCGGAACAGGAGTTGCCCTGGAAAGCTTTAGAGTGAACAGGTTCCAGCTTGTAAAGAAGTTAGCAGCACTGGGCCGGTTTTGTGGCTGCTTTGAAACTATTTCTATAACAAAATGCACAGTGAACCATAAAGATAATCAACTAAAGTGAATGGAGAAATGGAAGATTCTGGACAATGCAAATCAAGACAGATAGAAGAATAAAAAATAGAAGTGAGAACTTCATTAACAGTTATAATAAGTGTCAGTGGAGCAAAGATAAAATGGAGAGAAACAGAAAATTATTGGTGAACTTGAAGGTAAGACAACAGAAATCAAGTACTTAAAATTCACGAGGTTGAAGAAAACAAAGCAGTAAGCTCATTATTAAGGATCCAGTGTTGATTAGAGTTCCATAAACACCAAAAATTGGGTGACACTCTAAATATTAGAGATAATAATTGTTGGTAATGATATCAAAAGACGCAAGCCTAACAAGGCAAGAAAGAAACGGATTGTCCTTTATAATGTATATGCTCAACGGAATCCATGCAACCTTGAATAAAACCTGAATGTTCAAACAAAGGAAAAAGTCATTTAATCAGTAAGACAAAAACAATTACTCATTCAAGAAGGAATAAATAAGTTGCTGCAGATTTTCAAAACAAACAAACAAAAAACTACACCAACGTCAGAATATTTTTTAATGTACTCCAAGAAAACTTGACATCCAGAACTATATAGCCAGAAAAAAAAAATTCTTCAAAGTTAAAAAGAAAAATAAGTCTTTCTCAGATGAAGACAGATTAAAGGAAATTATCACTAAAGGGCTATGTAACAGCTGAATAATTATATAAAAAGAAGAGATGATAAAATTTGTCACTTGAAGCAAAAATGATAACAATGCCTCTTGTAGTTCTCCATGTATGTGTAAAAATATTTAGAGCAATTATATTTTGAAAGGTAAAGTTACACTTTGCTTTAATAGTAAAATATCAATAAATATCAATTCCAAAATTTGTTGTAAGTTATATACATAGAGAGAGAGAGAGATAGAGAGAGACAGAGATAGAGACAGAGACAGAGAGAGCCAGAGAGCCAGAGAGAGAGACAGAGATAGACAGAGAGGATCTAATAAAACCAGATGAAAAGATAAACTAAAAATATCTTAAACTCATCATAACTCGAAAGAAGTACAACAAAGAATGAATGCTTCATGATACACATATGCCCTGATAGATCAATAATCATACTGCATTTAAGTGGTGTTGCAGCTTGTACCTAGGTATTGTCCAAAGTCTCACGTGCCTATAGGTGCAGGTTTTCAGAGATGGTTGAATCTAGGGTGTATGAATGTGGACTAAGGATGTGTGATAACTAGAGTGGTCCACTATTTACGTAGCATAGTTCTCGGTGTGGATAATGATACATATCCTCACTCTGGATATGGGTGGTACTGTGCAATAGGCTTCTAGCCTGGATGGAAGGAAGGTCCCGCAGGCTTCTCACTTGCAGTGCCCTGCCTCCTACTTGCCCTTCCATGCACTGTTTATCCTCTTCCATGATGAGCTGGCATAAAGTTAGCTAATGATGCAGTGAAACCTCTACCAATTGTCAGTTAAAATAACCTTTGAATCCTTTAACTTGTAGTTATTGTGTATTTTGCCCTAGCAAAGTGAAAGCAAATAAGATAAGTGATATAACTGCAACTTTTTAATGCACACATTGGAATATATATTTTTGTAAAGCAATATTAGCCAAGAGTAGTGGTTCACTGACTGTAATTTCAGCTACTCAAGAAGCTGAAGCAAGAGGATAAAAAGTTCAAGGCCATCTTGGATAAACTACCATGAAACTGTCTCAAAATGAGTTGTAACAAAAAGTGCCAGGTTGCAGAGCAGTGTAACAATGTAAACCAAACACTATAGAAATGATCCCTGAACTGACGACAAAGAACCTGTACTGTAACATTCTGTCCCTCAGTGATGTCCCAAATTTTCTATTCAAGGAGATTATGGGGTCACAAAGGAAAGGGATTGACGATGTATAGTGTGCCTTAGGAAAGTCACCTAGAGAGGAAACATCGTCTCAGGCTTTCACAGAGAGCAAACTGGTCAAACAATGGCCATGACTCATTCAGATGCCTGACACTGACAAAAGTTCTACAAAATGCTGTACATGGCTTCAAGGTAAATCCTAAAGGGATTTAGCTCACCTTGTCAGTTATCAAAGCTACTTGTTTAGTTACATAGGTCTTGCTTCAACTTAGACTTAACCATCCAGCAGAAAAGTTTAACCATGAGGCATAAAAAGTAAAGCCAGATAAGCATGCTGAGCTGTAAAATGCTCAAGTCAACAGCTTCTGACATTGGTAGTACTACTAATAACCCACTATTATTATGGACTTTTGGACTATGTATACAACTACTTTCTCTTAGCTCAATGGGAAGAAATGTTTGTACCAGTACTGTTTAGAGAAGTTATCATTTCTGCATCTTGCACTCTGAACAACTACTATGAAGACAACAATACACGTTGTATTATTTATTGTTGCTGTCCTACTAATGTGTTTTGAAAATGTCTCATTGATTTTTTCTTATTAAAAGTCATAAAATTATAAAAAGAAAACAATGCACATCTAGCATGAACAAAGGTCTCAGTTCAATCCACAGTCCTGCAAAAATTAAAATTGTATATATTTTGTTGTATTGACCATAAAAATAATTTTAAACACAATGTAAACTTAAATTAAAATGTCTGAAAATATTTGCCATGCAAACATAAAGAAAAATAAATGATGAGAATAATATCAGGTAAACAAGATGCTAAAGTATATTAGGAGAAACAGACAAGGTTATGTTCAAATCACAAGAGAATGCACTATCTGACATATCTGAGATACACTATATATATATATATATATATATATATATATATATATATATATGCACTTCTAAACTAAATTTTTAAACTCAAAAGAGAAATAGAAAAAACTACAAGGTATCTTGGAGTCTTGCTTATTGCTACCTTGACAGTTAATAGAAAAGCTGAACAACAACAACAAAAAATAGAAGGCCTCATACAGTTCAGCTCATCAATTTTAATCAGAATTTCCAGAGAAATCATCCAATAGCAGAATATAAATTCTTCTCATGCCACCATAAGAACATATACCAAAATGAATGATCTACTTTACCATAAAGTAAACCTTGTCATATTAAGAAGTAAAAAATGGAAACCATGTATTTCTCTAACCACAAAAATGTCAAACATGAGTAGCTAATACAAATAATCTCTCAGCACTTGAAGCTTAGTGATATACTTGTGATAAATCTGAGAACTGAGCAGGAAGTCACAAAGTAAATTCAACAGTGTGAGGAGGTAGAACCAAATATGAGCCAGCTGTGAATCGTTAAACACCACAGAAGTGACTCCCATATGAGTGGATGGCTGTGCCTCTTGCCCTGAGTCTCTCTGCTCCTCCATCGTGGTAACAGCAAGAAGAACCTAGCCTGATGCCATCATCTTGCTACTAAATTTCCTTGTCTGTGAGCCAGTCAACTTTTCTTCTGTCAAAATCATCAATTCTTTGTTATTCTGGTAGAGCAGAGTAAAATCCACTAAGAAAACAACAAAGAAATTTCAGTAATACACAAAATTGCATCACTATGGATACAGTGGCCATCAAAAATGGATTGTAAGAAATCTCACTGAAAAGTTGACACACAAAACTTTGATGATTTCTTAAAAATTTGAGCAATTCCTGAAGTCTGTACAGTACGACTCACATAATATGAAGTAGATCATTGGAGTGAACCTCAACTCTAAAAGAAATTGTTTGTTCAACGTAAAAAACAAAAATACTTGAAGGAAATCTCTAGCTTCTGATTGTTTCACGGAAAATTTGTTAAAAATATTTTTTAAAAGAGGAGGGCCAACCAAATAGCTCAGTGGATTAAAGTGCCTCACTCCGGGCTTGCCGGAGGGCAATTGAGACTGGGCGTGGCAGCACTTGCCTCCAACCCCAGTTCGTGAGAAGCTGTAAATAGGCGGATCACTATGTGCCTGATCTAGTAGTGGGACCCTGAGTACCCTGGAGACACTTGCCTAAAATACCAACAACAACAACAAAAAAAGATAAATACATGAAAGAGGAAAGTATACTAATTTGACACAATGTATTTCACAAATTATGGAAGATAGCATAATTCCTAAATTATTTTATGAAGCTATAAATACTCTGATACCACATTCAGGTAACAGTGATATAAGAAAGAAAAACAAAGAGACCAGGGAGATAGCTCAGTAGAATAAACGCTTGCCTGGCAAGTGCAAGGTTCTGAGTTGAATCCCTGGTACAAAAAAAAAAAAAAAAAAAAAAAAAAAAAAAAAAAAAATTTTTAAAAAAAAAAAAAAAAAAAAAAAAAAAAAAAAAAAAAAAAAAACAGTATCCAATATTCTTATAAATATAGATATAAAAATAACAAAATATTAGCAATTTTAATTAATCGATGGGGAAAAACAACTATACACCCTGACCAACCAGTTTTTATTCTAGAAAATCAAGCATTTAAATTCAATGTATTAGCCGGGCATGGTGGTGCATGCCTGTAATCCCAGCACTCAGGAAACTGAAGTAGGAGGATTGATGTGAGTTCGAGACCAACCTGGGCTACAAAAAGTGAGCTCAAGGCCATCCTGAACTGCAAAGCGAGACCTTGCCTCAAAAAAAGACTAAAAGAAAAAAAATAAATTCAATGTATTTTTTACATTTTTTTTTTTTTTTTTTTTTTTTTTTTTTTTTTTTTTTTTTTTTTTTTTTTT
>PVJA010008748.1:0-42467 GCA_004027025.1 Myocastor coypus
TTTTTTTTTTTTTTTTTTTTTTCCTTTTTGAGTCTCACTATGCAGTTCAGGCTGGCCTTAAGCTGGCTTTTGTAACCCAGGCTGGTCTAACTTGCACTGATCCTCCTGCCTCAGTGCTGGGGTTACAGGCATGCACCACCATGTTCAGCTTTCTGCTCAATATTTAATCAAGGTCATTTTTCTTCTGGACTGGAGATTGAAGTCCAGACTACACACTGAGCTACGTGCACATCTTTCTTGTCTGTTTGCTTTTAATTTGAGACAGAATCTTTTTTCTTTTTTTTTTTTTGTATTTTTAGGAAAGGGTCTACAGGGTGATTGGACTCATAGTGATCCACCTGTTTACAACCTCTCAAGAGCTGGGATTATAGGGGTGCAGCACCACACCCAGTCTCAATGGGGTCTCAGTGCACCTTGGGAGAGGGAGGGGCACAGCATGTTGGGGATCAAATCCCTTCCACTGCACTCTGCCTAAGCAGGTGTTTTAGTCCACTGAGCTATCAGGCTGGCCCTGGACTTGAACTTGTGAGCCCGCTGCCTCAGCTTCCCATAGTGCTGGGGTAATAGGCAGGCAGCATGACTCCCAGTTCCCAGCTCTTTTCTAAAAAATTTAATTTTGAGAGAGGATCTTGCCAGGATACCCAGACTGAGCTCAAGCTTACGGTCCTCCTGCCTCAGCCTCCTGAGCAGCTGAGAGTGCGCAAGTGTACCACCTCACCGGACTCAACGTTTTGCTACCAGGAAGAAAACAATTCTAGAGAGAGGAAAAATAAAAATGATTGTGAAGAAAATGAATATGAAAACCTTACTGGAAACTGTCCTACTTAGAAATTATTCTTGAGATCCTAAAAATACTTGCTAAGAACTACCAAGAAGTTTAAAACCATCGGGGTAGCATAACAAAGTACCTACCCACTTTCAAGGAAATGTCTACTTTTGTGCCTTGCGCTGTGCTGTGCATTGCTCAGCCTATTGAGGAGATAGCTCAGGGGCACAAGTGCTTGCCTGGCAAATGCAGGATCCTGAGTTTGATCCCTAGTTCCAGAAAAAAAAAAAAATCTTATCTTGTTTAATTTAGTCTAGAAAACTAGAGAGAAAAGTGTATTACTGTCCTCGTCTTAGAGATGAGGACGTGCAGTCTCAGAACAGCGGTCCCAAGGACACAGAGCAGCAGGTGAGCTGGCACACATGGACTCAGGAAAGAAGAGGGCACCACTGCCTCCACTGGGCATGAGAACGGTGTCTCACACTGAACACCTGTCCACCACGGAGCTGGGGAAAGGAGCCTGCAATCAAAGTGATGAGAAACAGGTGCATATAGACCCAGCTCGGCATCTCCCCTTACACAGTAGCAAAGACCAGGCACTGCAGCAAGGGCTTCTGTGTAGTGCTTCCCAAAGTTGTTTGAATGTAGAAACCTTTGGGGAACAAATTCTAGCAGGGTACATTGGTGCACCTCTGGAATCACAGCTCTCTGGGAGGCTGAGGCAGGAGGATAAAATGTTCTTGCCCAGCCTGGGCAACTTAGGGAGTTCCTGTGTCAGAAAAGGGGAAGGGGAAAGATGAGCACTGGGTTCCAATTCCCAGTATCACTAAAAAAAACAATAACTGAACAAATTCAAGTCACAGTTTTGTTACTGGATTGAATCACATCTTTCAAAAGAAAAGTCCCAAGACACTGTACCTCAGAATATGACATATTTGGAAATAAGGTAAATAGATATAAGAAGCTTAGTGGAAACTAGGTCAAATGGGAGCAGGTAGGCCTTGGCCCACATGACACATCTTGTAAGAAAAGTATGGAAGCCCTCAAGGAGAAATGTACCACGTCACAACAGATACAGGAGGGTCATGATAAATGCCAAGGACTCCTGGCAATGTGCAGAAGCTGGAAGGGTTTTCTCTTAGAGCTGGCAGGCCAGTGAGAAAATAAATTTGCTATTTCTAAACCATCTAGTTTATAGTGCTTTGTTCAGGCTGTCCTTAAACTCACTATGCAGCCCAGATTGACCTCAAACTTATAGCAATCCTCCTGCCTCAGCCTCCCAAGTGCTGGGACTTCAGGTATGTGCATCATGTTCAGAAATAATCTTTTAAGAACTGTTAATCTGACCATGTGAAATGGGCATTATTTAATTACTCTGTCCTTCAATTTTCTGATCTGTTAAATAGAGATAATAACACCTATTCAATGGGGGTCTTTCTGGGTTTTATTTATTTTTTTTGTCGTGTTATTTATTTATTTATTCATTGTATTTTAGGGAAGGGTCTACAGGGTGTTCAGGGTCTCACAACTAGATCAGACTGGTAGTGACCCACTTCTTTACAGCCTCCCAAGAGCTGGGATTACAGGCACGCCACCATGCCCAGTCTCAATTGCCACCTCAATGTACCCCAGGGGTGGGACCAGCATTGAAGGCCTTGGGGATTGAACCCTCGGGCCCTGTGCCTGCTTGCAAGTACTTTAATCCCCTGATCTATTACAAAGGGGTCTTTCTGAAGATTAGATAAGAGACTACAAGTGTAGACCTGGGTCTAGGGCCTATGCACATTGGTTATTGTTCATTTTCAAGGTGAGCCTCCCTTATCCTTGGGCTAATCCCTCTTTCCATGGAGACTTCAGAAACAGTGAGTGGATTTCTGATTAATTCCATTTCCTCTTTTTACCAGTCAGTGTTCTCTGAGTGATGACATCAACAGAATGAGGTCATCAACAGATACCAGCCTAGGCCAATACAGGCAAATAGGGATTTTCCAGAAGAAAACAGGGTGTTTTGTGAGCTTCAAGGAAAAAGAAAAGCTGCCTCCTCAAAGGACAGGAACCAGGGCAGCCCTGGGGTTCCAGAAAGCAAGAACTAAGAGACTGCCTTTCAAGCCTGGAGGCCTAATTAGGCCTCTGAGGTATCCGCAGATGCAGCATGGAAACTGACAGCCTCAGCAGACCCGGCTCACAGGGGTGGGGCCGCCCCCCAAAGTAATGGCCAGACGCTGTCAAGTAGCAGAAGCAGTGGAGTCCAAGTTCCCTGGGTAAGCAGCAAGCACCTGCAAAGACAGCTGAGGAGCTGGGGAAGTCAGGGGAGGAAGCGGTTCTTCCCTGAGGTACTCTGAGCACCTACTTACTGATGCGCTGTCTTGCTTCTTTTCAGCTGTTTTTCAATCAGCACTCACTACTGCTCTTTCATTTACACTAATTTACACTAATCAGATGACATAAAATGATCAATGGCTTGCCACCCATTTCTCACTGCACTGCAATTAACTAGAAGGAATTAAAATCTATGGGAATGGAGTGGTCACTGTTGACGGAACCTCAGCAAGACAGCACTCAGGGGTGATTTGTTGTGCTTGGACAGAAGCACGTATTTTGCTGTGCTATATCAGCAGTGGAGACCACTGTTCATAGCTCTACCATAGTGCCCTTCCATAGCTAAATTTATCCTCTTTTGTGGTTGGAGTGAGGTGGGTTTTGTTTTTTGTGTTTGTTTTGTTTTGTGAGACAGGGTCTTGCCATGTTGCTCAGGTTGGTCTTTACTATACAGCACAGACTCACCTCGAATTCACAGCGATCCTCCTGCCTCAGCCTCCTGAGTGTTAGGATTACAGGTGTTCACTACCACACCCAGTACTTTCATCTCTTTTTATTCAACTGTCCAACTGACTTCTTATTTGGTATGCTTTCTCTCTTCATCCTAATATGAGCCTTTACACAGAAAGAGCATGTAATAAGCCTGTTTCCAAAATGTTAGCTTTTTCTTACACACACACACACAACACACACACACACACACAATTACTATAAGAATCTTTCCAAGGTTGTTGATCAAATATGGGAAAAGTCAAAGAAGGACTGAATGAGATTTGAAAAGAATACTGGATATTCTTTCAGTTTCAGCAAATTTTCAGTTTGTGCTAATGTTCACAGAGTAAAAGTAACCCCTGCTTCCTTCCATATAAATTTGTCTTTACTATGGCATAATTACAGGAATAAAATTTGTCTTGTCACCACGAAGTTTCCCAGATGTGTCAATCAACTGAACCATGGAAGTGTTAGATGCGAACACCACTGCCCCTCCCCATCCTGCCAGAGCGCCTGGCGCCGGCTTAGCGGCACCTAGTGGTTAGTAAAGGGAACAGGTTGAATCTGCGTCACCACAGAATTTGCTCAACAGTGTGAGCAAACATTCTAAGTCGAATCACATTCCCAAGTCAGATGATTAGAAACTGCCAATATCCTTTTTTTACGTTTATGTATCCAGTATTCTTTTTAAATCTCATTCAGTCCTTCTTTGATTTTTTCCCATATTTAATCAACAACCTTGGAAAGATTCTTATGGTATTTGTGTGTGTGTGTGCGTGTGTGGAAGAAAAAGCTAAGATCTTGGAAACGGGATTATTATATATAATAGAAAAACTATACATTGTTTACAGCAAATCTTTCTAGGTTACCTATTTCTGTGGTTCTTGTGCCTTTGCTTGTCTTGGAGTCATTTTATAGCAGTGTGCTGTGGAAAGCAGACAGGATGGCCATATAAATAATTCTTTCTTTTTTAAGTAAATTCTGCTTGGGCCAGTGAGATGGCTTGGTGGTCTAAAGCGCCTGCCTAGGAAAGTTTAGGCAACTGCAGGGACCACGGCTCGATCCCCAACACCACATGCTGTGCCAGCTGAGCCGGCCATAGCACAAATAAATAAAGGAGGTTTAAAATAAAATAAGGTATATTCTGCCATCCAGGCGATGGTTATTTTACAACTTTATTCAGTGTAGTCTTGAGCATGATTTAAAAGCAGACATCGTCTTGCGACCACCCAGAGGGTAAATGTGTTGCAGCTCACGTGCAGCTCCTCACAGTCCTAGCTTGGTCCTCCTCCAGTGCTCCTCTTGGAGTTGTACCTGATTTTATTATCTGTCTTCAAACGAATTCCCTGAGGAACGGGGCGATTCTGCTTTTGCTTCTTGGCCAGGAATCGCTTGATTCTGAAAGTCTCGTAAGAAGACATGGTTAGGGTAGGAGGCGAGAGCATGCACTCAATGGTGGACTGAAGCAGAAGAGGGCCATATAAATAGTTCATACACGAACAAAAACTGTTCAATAAATGTCACCCACCTTCAGTCTCTTCCTATGGCAGACATCAGTTTTATCCATTTTTACGTAGATTTAAGGATGTCTTTACTCCATATAAATTTGTCTCTAACCTCTTTCTGAATGAGTTGTGATGTCTGGCAGATTCCTTCTTCACGAGTTAAATAAAACTTTGGTACATTTTTATTTTGTTATACTTTATCCTTCTTTAAAACTTATTCTTCAGCCGCTTTGTGGGACCCACCCCTAGCCCAGCACCCTGAGCAGCCTGAAGCCTGAGAAAGAGCCTGGCAAGAACTCCAGGATGAGCCCTGGTGGCCACAGCATCAGCTCTGGAGGAAGAGGAATCTAACTCAGGTCTTTGTGCTTGTCAGGAAGGTGCTAATGCCACTGAGCTGTCTCCCTGCCATGTTTTCTTGTTTTTCATCTCTTTCAAATGAACTGAAGGGTTTTTTACAACTATTTGCTTTTTTATGAGTATATGGTTACAAGAGGTTACCAGCCCCACCACGTTGGGAGTTAGGATTTCAACAAATTCAAACTAATAAGCAATCGATAGGAAAACAGATCCTTTCTGCTGCTGATGCTATCACTGCCTGTGGATGCTAATGTTTCTGGAAGAAGCGTGAGTGCCCGGGGACTTTCCGACCCTGCTGCTCATAATCTTCAGTCCTCTTCAGAGCACTTCAGCACTGGGATTGCCAGGGACCTGGATGCACTGGAGCACAGGTACCCAGGAGTACATGTACCCTTCTGACGCCACTCCCACGTAGGACTCTGTTCTGGTGTCAAACATTGACAAAGTGAGTACTGACTTTCTACCTGAAACCACTGCTAACCAGGGCAAGGTACTGGACTCATGGTACTGCTCAAGGAAGCCCATTTGTGATGCAATGTGGAAGGCTCACAGCACAACTTGACTTATGGGATGTGTTCACAAAATCTCATCTGAACTTCCATAGCCATCAAATATCCCTGATATCTTTCCCATTACTTCCGTTATTTACTGCAATAGACTCATTGCTTGGATTATGATGTATAATAGTAAATTGTGGAGAAACACAAAATAAATAAATAAATAAAATTTATTATTCAGTATTAATTACTCAAAAGGACCTCAAATTAGCTGAGAAAGAATGGAACACTGGCAATGCTAAGCCTAAATTTATAGAAAGGTTTCCAAACACATAGAGTCTGGGACTTTACCTTAGTGCGTGGTGTCAGTGGCACAGAGGCTGAGGCTGACAGGAGATGCCAGGCTCCTGGGCTTTTTATGAGACAAGGGATGTCCCTCAGGCAAAGTAAAACAGGCGAGCTTTGAGTTTGCATTGGCTCCCCGGCCCCTGGGCCCCTGGGTGCCACTCATAGTGAAGAAGAGGAGCTCAGCAGATGCAGCACAGGAAGGGTTTGCATCCCAGTCAAGGAGCCTTGAGCTCAGGGAACCCAGGTCTTGCATTCTGGGCTGCAAGCAGAGCTGTGCAGACTTTGCCACAGCAGGAGATATTATATGCTTGATGGTAACAAAATCCATCCTTGGTTCTGCTGTGAGACCATGTCGCCATCTTCATTACCTATGCATCCAAAGGAGAATGCATGAAGGGGCACAGAACGACGATGAGCTCGGAGGAGAATTCCCTCCAGCAACTCACTGCAGCCCAAGGCAGGATGTCTAGCTGGTGTGGGGGGCATCTCCAGCACTGAGATTGCCAGGGGAGCTGACCCCACAGGCTGAGCAGCCACCTTCAGAAGGACACACAAATTCACATGGAAATGATTAGGGATTTTATATTGTGTATATAAAAGTGTGAAAGTGTGAATACATACTCTTTTGCTTCATATAAAGCATGTTCATATATATGAATATTACATATATTATATATTAATATATATATATATATATATATATATATATATATATATATATACCCTGAGTTACCTGCAAAAGACCTGCTGTTATAGCCTGGGAGCAACAAGCTCTCCTGACTCTCAGTATATCATTTTTAGTACTAATCTCCAATAAAAGGAACTCTTGAATATCTTTGGAGAAATGGATGATTCTATGATTGTAGCAAAAATAAACAAGGTAACCTCTGAGCAGTCTGAAGTTCAGAAAGTAAAGAAATGCTAAAAAGATTTTTCTTTTCTTTTTTTTTTTCTTTTTTGAGACAGGGTCTCACTGTACAGTTCAGGCTGGCTTGGAGCTCACTTTTGTAGCTCAGGCTGGTCTCGAACTCGCAACGATCCTCCTGCCTCAGCCTCCCGAGTGCTGGGATTACAGGCGTGAGCCACCATGCCCGGCTAAAAAGATTTTTCTATAAATTAAGAAATAAACAAGCTAGGACCTGCAAGCAGGTGCAGGACTTGCAGCACTGAGATGGCAATTGAGAATGGGTGTGATGTCGCCCTCCTGTAATCTCAGATTGTGGGAGGCTGTGAACAGACGGATCACTATGAGTCTGATCTAGTAGTGAGACTCTGAACAGCCTGTAGACCCTTCCCAAATAAATAAATAAATAAATAAATACAAACAAGCTGGGAATGATGACATATAATTGGAATCCTACCACGCTGGGAGGCAGCGGCAAGTGCCTCACAAGTTTGAGCCCAGAATGGGTGGCTTAGCAAGTTAGCAAAAGCCTATCTCAAAATAAAAAAGAAAAATGTCTTTAAATGCAGCTCAATATGAAGGCCTTGGGCTCAGTTCTCAGCAACCCCTTCAAAGAAAAAGGAAGATGGAAAAAAGAAAGAAGGAAGGAAGGGAGGAAGAGAGGAAGGGAGGAAGAGAGGAAGGGAGGAAGGGAGGAAGGAATGAAGGGAGAGAAGAAAGCAGGCCACAGTGATAGCTTATTACACAAGAGTCAGTAGTCTAAATTGGAACCATTTGGGCAGGAAAACATAAACTAGTACAGTCGTCCTCTGTCCCCACCCCCCAAATTCTACATCTGTATATTCAACCAACCCCAAATTTAAAATATTCCAAAAACAACACATCTGCCTAAACATATATAGCCTTTATTACTGTCATTATTTCTTAACAATATACTATAATCAACCATTTTCATAACATTCACATTGTACTAAGTATTACAGGTAATCTGGAGATAATTTAAAGTACACAAGAGGATGTGCATGGGTTAAATGCAAATTCTAAAGAATCTTATATAAGGTAATTGCATGTGCTGAAACCAGGCTCTAGGGTTACTGAAGTGCAAAAGCATTAGAATATATCCCAAAATATAAAATAGACAAATGACATAGGCTGGAGAGAATAAACAAATACATTTCAAGAATTCTAAATCAGGGCCCAGCAGGATGGTTCAGTGGTCTAAAGCGCCTGCATAGGAAAGCTTAGGCGGCTGCAGGGACCACGGTTCGATCCCCGGCACCATATGCTGTGCCAGCCCTGCCCTCAGGGCAGGCTGAGCCGGCCATAAAAATAAATAAATAAACAAACAAAAGTTCTGAAACAAGAAAAAAACTTTAAATAAAAATAAATAATTTTTTTAAAAAAAGAATTCTAAATCATTTGTATATATTCTACCCTTCAGGATATCAAAGGTATTAGAAACCCTCACTTCACAGTTGGGTAGGGTGCCACACATCTGTAATCTCAGTAATTGGGAGGCTGAGGCAAGAGGATAGCCTTGAGTTTGAGACCAGCCTGGAGGACAACCTGAGTTCATGGCCATCTATTGCCAGCCCTGGATGAAGCCTTGTCCTGCTGGCATAGTGCCCTGCATGGGAGGGGCACCATGGCTGGCTCCTTCTCTCCTGAAATGTTTATGCTGGTTAAGCTACCAAAGGATGATGCTAATGACCCCCTTGGTGGGGAAAACTTATGTGTCTGTTTGCTTCACCACCCTGCAGAATGAGTTTCAGTTGACAAGCTGTTTCTATGAGGTTCCTCCTCTCTGCATTTGTTCTCCACAGATAGGGTCCCCTCTAAGCCAATTGAAGTGGGCATCCCCACTAAGCACCTGATCCCTGTTCCAGAATCCAAGCACTCAGCCTCCAGCACTGGAGATGCAGTTTTGCCCTAATGCATGTCTTTCCCCTCTGTCCTCTGAGGACATCTCTGTTCACAGTCACCCTTCTTGAACGCTTGCGGGACATCTGAAACTCCTTCTGTCTCAGTCACTTTCTGTTTGGGGGAACTCAAGGGCTGACACCAATGACTGCAAGAACGAGAGGTTCATTTTGGCTCATATTTTTAGTCAGCTGGAACCAAGAAGCCCTGAGGAAGGACCTGGGAACAGGAAAGCTGCCCTCCTCGTGGAACCCAGAACACAGAGGAGAGAGCCAGCCAGGCAGAGAGATGCACCCTCTCAGCCACCACCCCTGTGACCCACCTCTTCCAACCAGACCCCTCCCTCCAACATCACACTTGCTATAGCACCCCTACAGTTCAATCACTTTTCAAAAGCCACCCCTATGAGTGTGTGAGGCTTTGGGGGTCTTCTGATATAAACTACAATTGTGTTGAAAGGCCTGGAGTGCATGCTTCTTCCTCCAGCGAAAAGTAGGCATGTGGGGATCACATGGGCCAGGCTCCAAAGAAATCCTCTCCCCACCTTCCTGGTAGCCATGTGCAGGAGAAGCCTGGTGATTCGCTGGTACCAGCAGAAGCTGTCTCCCCTTTCTGCAGGGCTCATGGAAATGGTGAATGATCTCACACGGCCAGCAAGCTACAGCCTATGGGTCACCTCTCCCTTCTCCCGTTTTAGTAGAATCCATTTGCTTAAGATCATTTTCTATTTTAAGTGATTTTTAAAAGCAAAAGAAGAATATTTTATGACACATGAAAATTGCCTGAACTTCACACTTCAATGGTGTAAATATTTTTTAATGTAAATTTAACAATGGTTATATTACATATTTTCATCATCAGATCAGTTTAGATTAATAGATATAGGCATATAAGATTGATCAAACAATTAAACATTAATACTTTCAATAAACATTACTTTTTTTTTCTCTTCCCCTTTCTTTTTTTAACCGTTGACACATTACATGTTGTCCTCACAGTAGCTCTACAGACATAGCACAGTGTGTGGGCATGACCTACCTTCCTATTGATGTTGCTAAGAAAAAAAAAAGAAAAGAAAATTCTTCTCTTTGGACTAAGAGGAAGCAGATGCATACACAGTCCAGTGATTTACTGGGCCACCAATGTTGGAGGCTATTGATCCAAGCCTCCTACAGTTCATCTCATCAATCTAGCTCTGAGTTTCATGCATTGTAATTAAGCTTCTGGTTTTTTTTGTTTTTTTTGTTTGGTTTTTTTTTTGGCTGGGTGACCAAGGCCAAGTCAAAGTAAGACCTGTATAACAAAACATTCATTTTTTGTATCTTCCAAGGTCAAATCCTCTCAGGATTAACTTTGGGACCATATACAGTACTTTGTAGAACTGTTGTTAGTGTCAGCCTTCAGGACAAATCATGGCCATTGCTTGGCCAGTTTGCTTTCTGTGAAAGCCTGAGAGAATGTTTTTCTCTGGGTGACTCTCCTTAGATGCACTATAGTTCATTTATCCCTTTCCTCTGAGGTCCCATAATCTCCTTAACCAGAAAATTTGAGGCACCTCTGAGTTATAGGATATTACGGCACAGGTTCTCTTATATCCTGAGTCCTTACTGACCTTGGAGGGCTAGGGACAAAATATTGGCTATCCTCATAGCCCTTCTTTTTCTCCAATTTTTGGTCTGTTAACTTACAGTCTCAATCCTCCAGCAGAAAAGCTTTGTGATACTATTACTCTATAACATAGGTAATTGAGCTTATCATCACTGGTTTCTGAATATCAAACATCTTTGACTTATCTTGGAATTGATATTTTCTGACCATCATTGATATTCTAATAATGTTCCATACAATGTGATATAAGCATTTACACAATTTTTACACAGATATTTGGAAATTCAAGGAAATACACAATTGTAGCCTGTCAAGTCTATGGTATTTGGCCCAGTCTCTTACTTTCAAATAATACTCTTAAGAGAGAGAATAACTGTAACTGAGTTTACACTGGGAGCAGTACACATCAAAAAGACAAGAGTGACATGCATTCCAAGCATAATTTTAATGTTACATGGTGCTATGATCAATATGATGAACCTTTTGAAGGTTCTTAAGATCAATATCTGATTCATCCTGTGTACATAAGTGCATGGTTTTGCTCCTGATGTTTTCTCTTTTATCTGCTTCCAGTCACTTCATTGCTTAATCCGTAACACATTCAGCTGTGTTATGCCCTTAAGTTCTTATTTTCTTCTTTAAAGTTCTTATATTAGGGAGACTATACACTATTTACACATGTAGGTCTGGTTTATTTCACTAATGAGTATATGTTCAATATACATCCTCAGTGATGTAAATATTTTCTTTTAGAACACAACCACACACTCACTGGTCTCCATACTGCCTATTCCCGATTTTGTACAACCACAGCAGAGGTGCATGATTCTGATGGAAATTATGACCCCTGTCTTGTACAGAAAATGTGTGCTACTCTATGCTCTGGAATGTTCCTTGGAATGAAAAAGTATTCTCGAACAGTGAGCTCCTTTCTGCCTTTGGAGGCTCTGGCAAAGTTACACAATCTGATTAATGTGGTTATAATTTAAATAGCTCAAAAAAAAAGAGAGAATGAGAGCTACAGAATATCAGTTAGGTGGATCAGAAAACTAGCTGCAAAATTTTCCCAGACTCACAGCTAAACTTTCACACAAGATTCAGAAGTTGAGGAATTGTTTTCAAGCATAGGAATAGAGTCAGTTTTGCTGAATCTTTATTGGTGCTAATTATGGACAGTTATAAAATAGTGCATATTGTTGTGGATCAGTACTTATTAGTACTTCCAAAATTAAATTTGAAGTGTTATGTGTTAACTTTTCACTCTGTAAATGTGATTCTTCACAACAACTTTATTTATTAAAGGAGAGTCAGTTGGGATTTTTACAGGACTGTTTGATTCAAACTCTTCAACCTCTGAACAGGCTATTAAGCTTCTAGAGCCACAAAGAGGATAAATGTAGAAATGCTTCTAAGTTTCATTGCCATTAAACAAAACCCTTATGATTTTCATTAGCACGAGTTGGTGTAAACTTGCATAAAATAGTCCATCGGCACAGTCCCTTTGGGCTTTACCAAAGGAAAGGACTTGGACCAGTGGATATTACCATGAGTCTTCTTGTAACTAGCTGTATGTAAGCCAAAATAATACCAAACTTAGGTTTGAAATTTCACATATGTAAAGTTTTGTTAATGTGATACATTTTATGAGATTTTCTTTTTAAAAAGTATTTGAAATGTTTAAAAGTATTATCTTTAAACATCTTTTAAAAATGATAACCAAATATAGCAAAGAAATCATTAAGGTAAAGACAAACAGGCAAAGCTAAAATAATTTTGGGAAAGAACAGTGCAAGCAGCAAGTCAGAGGACATACATCATAATAAACAACCATGGAGTACTAAGAGAATGTATTACACAGGAACTAGAAACATGGGCCAGTGAAGTAGCTCAGCAGACTAAGTGCCTGCTTAGGCAAGCACAGAGCCTGGGGTTTGATCCTGGGTACTGCATGTCTCACCAGCCCCATTCCCCAGATGCACTGAGCTAGCCACAGAGATCAGGCATGGTGGTGCACACCTATAATCCCAGCACTGAGGAGGCTGAAAATAGAAGGATCTCCAGCAGCCCCATCTGCATAGTGAGACCCTGTACGAGGGGGGGAGGGTGTCAGGGGGGTTATTGACTGTTTAGAATAAGGTGGGTATTTTTTTAAATCTAAACCTGAGGCTTAAACTATGCACTTACGCCTCTCTCATGTAATGGTCTAAGCAATCAGCTCTAAGGTACCCAGGATCAAGACCCCTCCCATCTGGCCTGCTCCAGTCCTTACCGAGTGCTTTATGTCTTGTGGCCAGTGATGCCTGCCCCAGTTCCCACCATCAGGTCAATCTTCTTAAAGGATGAGTATAGTACAGAACCTGAATTCTCCTCACATGGACACAGTACATTCTAGTGCACCCCTCCCCCACTCACGCCAACTTTTTTTTTTCAAACACAGAAAAGGAAGCAGGATGTGTGCCAGGCATGGAGACAAAGGTATGGAGAGATGTAAGTGCCCTAGACCCAAGTGGTCCTTCAGAAGCTCACCAATCCAGTAGTACCATAGTATGCTCCAAAGCACGTGCATAGTATGCTCCAAAGCACGTGCATTGTGAAGAGGAGGAGAGTGTGGTAAATAAGCTCTATCAGAAAACCCAGCAGGACTTCAAAGGAGCTTGGGATATGTGGACACAAGGCCCTATAACTCTAGCAGTTCCTATGAAGGTCTTCCCAAACCCACTATAGCACAGCCAACCTGGAAGTGACTGGCTCCTTCCAAAAAAAGGTCCTTAAGAAAAAGAAACATGCCTAGGAGTTGTAGTTTGGAAAGAACATTGTTCTGAAATCAGAGTTGTACTTAGGCTCTAGCTCTACTCCTCACATTGGGCAAATGTCTTTGCCTTCCTCAGCCTCAGTTTTCTCACCTATAAAATGCACACAACAATATTGCACACTTTTAGAATTATTATGAAGATTGTTGTTGGACAAATCTTAGAGAGAAGGTAGTGTAGAAGAACTGTCAAGAGGGTTTTTATGTATTTAGTACGTGGGCTACAAGGTCTCATTACACAGATTGGACTCTTATTGATTCTTTTGTTTTCAGCCTCCCACGAGCTGAGATTACAGTCGCCCACCACCACGCCCAGCCCGCTCAGTGCACCCCAGGGGTGAGGCCTGCATTGTGAGGCAGGGATCAAACCCCAGTCCCTGCATCTGCCTAGGCAGATGCTTTAATCCACTGAACTGTCTGGCCAGCCCTTGTCAAGAGTTTGGCTGTGCTCCAGTCCCAGCTCTGCTGCTTCCTAGCCATGCGACCTAGGCAAGTTACTTTGGCTTTTCTGAGATTCAGACTACTTATCTGCAACAGTACGGTAACAATGCGCTATGCTTTAAGGTTGCCCTTAAAGGAAACCAAGGAACATATATACAGCTCTTAGTTCAGTGTCTGGTATATAACAAGTGCTTGACAAACACTAGCTCTCATTAGCTTTTCTATGAACTGCTAAAAAATAGTTTTATTGATACATATAATGATGACATTTATCATAGGGAATTTGTGCTATACATAATGTATCTTGCTTCTTTTTTTTCCCATTCTTCTCTCTTCAACTCTTCTTCTGTCTTTATTTACAAAAGCTTTAATTCCACTTTTTCCTTTCTATTCTCTTTTTTACTATTTTTGAATGGTAAAGTATAGAAGGCACCCTAGAAAGGTACTTGAAATAAGCACAGAAAACAAAAAGTTACTGTTCATAACATATGAAGAACTCTTATGTCTAGTAAAAAAAAAATAAACCTAAGAGAAAACAATGGCTAAAGACATGCAAGAGCATTTTACAGAATAAATGTGAATGACCAGTAAAGAAAAAATGTCCCCACCTCACTAGTAATAAAATAAATGTAAATTAAAACAATGGGGATATACTATGTGTTGCTGTCAAAATAGAATATTTTTTCCATATTATTAAGGGCTAGGAGTCCAAGTGCATTCCCATAAATACCTTGAGAGAGTACACTTTAGTAAAAATATATTTTTAGAGAAGTGTACAGGAAACACTCAAAATTTTAGTGCATGCTAAGGATCATGCATTTCCCATACTTGCTCATCTTAGATCATTTACCATCTAGAAGAGTATCCACCTACGTTCCATAAGATTCCATTATGAGATACACCCCAAATTCTCTGATTCCTCCCTAAAATCTAAATAGGATCACTCATCTTCTTTAAAATAATAGTTTTGTCTGCTTAATAATCAAGCTTAATCCATTTCTCAGACACCTTCAAATATCCATAACAGATACCTTAGCCAATTGACTTACAAAGGTGAGCTTTACTTTGATTTATGGTTCTAAGGGTTCCAGTCCATGCTTGTTGGGCCAGATTGCTGAGGACCTGTAGTAAAGTGGCAGCATGTCATGGTGTATTGTGTGGTAGAGCAACATGACCCGGGAGCAAAAACAATGTGAGAGAGGATTAGGATCCCACAATTCCCTTCAAGAGCCTGCCCCAATGAGAATGGCTACTGAGCCCCATCTCCTAAAGGTTCCATCAACCCCCCAATAGTGCCCCCGGGGACCAAGTCTTCAACATATGAGCCTTTGGAGAACATTTAAAACCCTACTCTAAGACCCACCAACAACAATATGTAAACGCGTGAGTGTTCCTGGGTTCCAACAAGACATTGTTATGGACATGGAAATTGAATTCCAAATAATTTTCAAATGTCAAAAATATTCTTCCCTATTAAAAATGTGAGGGTAGCCTTAGTTTGCTGGATGTGCAAAATCTGGTATCAAGTTGAATTTAGCCGGTGACTTACAGCTTACTAACCCCCTACTCTGCAAGAAAAAGTAAGGCAGCCAAATAGCTCAGAGGATTAAAGTGCAAGCACACAGGGGCCAGAGATTCAATCCCCAGGCCTGCAGTGCTGGCCCCACCCAGAGGGTGTGCTGAGATGGCAATTGAGACTGGGCACGATGGCACATGCCTGTAATCCCAGCTCTTGGGAGGCTGTAAACAGGTGGATCACTTTGAGTCTGATCTAGTAGTGAACACCTGAGCACCTTGTAGAAATCAGTGGTTCTCAACCTTTCTAATGCCATGACCTCGCAATACAGTTCCTCATGTTGTGGTGACCCCAAACCAAAAAATAATTTTGGTGGCTACTTCAAAACTGTAATTCCAAATAAATAACATTTTCCAATGGCTTTAGGTGACTCCTGTATTTTGGTCATTTGACGTCCGCCGGTGTCATGACCCACAGGTTGAGAACCACTGCAGATCCTTCCCTAAAATAAAAAAGAAAGAAAGAAAGAATTCCTGTGCTTCCCAGATTAGATAAAAATGCAAAGGTAAAGTCTTTATTCTCACTTTAGGTGACAACTAAAAATCCTTAACTAGATCACTAAACCATTTTCCCAATACTTTATAATACACATATACAATAAATATACTAACTGTCCTTCCTACTGTCTTGGGAAACATCTAGGGTCTCTGAGAACTACAATCTAATTCTAACGTATCTGTAAACATATCTGAGTGTTTCAGTTTATCAAGATAATACAAACTCATAAATGCTTTAAAGAATACAGAAGTGAATCTGGGTCTTCCATTAAAACCAGTGGTTTTATATTTAGTAGGGATCTTCTTAGATCAGAAACATATGCCAAAATGTTAGAATGACCTCCTTCCTTCAGCACGTGCACGGAGCAGTGTCTGGCAGGATGCTCACAAGTGTTAGCGTAATGCCAACAGTCTCAGATATGGATGGAGAAGTCAGAGTAGGGCTTTCACTCCGTTCCTTCACTGCTTTTCAACTGTTTCAATTCATTATGATATTAAGTATCACTGGTAAGTTTGTAAATCAAATGAACATTCACTTAGGCTTGACAAGTACCTAGTAGGAGTGTAAACTAGCCCTAGCGTTTTAGAGGGCAAGCAGAAACGATGTGTCAAACGCCTTCTAAAATATAACTCCTCTCCTTGATTCAGCTGCACCTATACTAAATAGGAGCCAGGGCCATTGGCAAGGATGACACACAACTCGGTGAAGTATTCCATATTTTTCCAGAAAGACTAAATAAAATCTGAAAGGTACAACAGATACTGTGAAAGGGAACAAATCTGTTTAAAGAAAAAATGGGAAAGAAGAAGTGGGATGAAGAAAAGGACAAAAGAAAGAAGGGAGAAGATATATTTATGTATACATGTAGGATAGCTTGTACTGCTGATTTCTACTGGTCTACTGAAAGGAGCAATTAAGGCTTAATTTTTTTCTCTTTTTTAAAATAATTTTAGGGAAGGGTTTACAGGGTGTTCAGGGTCTCACTACAAGCTGCGACTTGTAGTGATCCACCTGTTTACAGCCTCCCAAGAGCTGGGATTACAGGCGTGTGCCACCATGTCCGGTCTCAATTGCCATCTCAGCGAGCCTAGGAGGCAGAGCCAGCCGGGCAGGCCCTGGGGGATCCCTAGGCCCCTGGGCCAGCTTGCAGGAGCTTTAGTCCACTGAGCTATGTGGCCAGCCCTATTTTCTTCTTTTTAGTTTCTTATAACCTTTTTTTATTATTATTTTTTGTTTGTTTGTTTGTTTTTGCAGGACCGGGGTTCAAACTCACAACCTTGCACTTGCCCAGCAGGCACTTGTGCCTTGCAGCTATCTCCCCAGCCCCTCTTATAACCTTTTTTAAAAACCAATTTTGTACACTAATATTTGGTAATCTAAACAACTAACTTGAAGATAATAGGTAATACAACAATCTTTGTCAAATTCCTATTATTTAGTTAGCGGAATCCTGTATCATTTCTAATTTTTTTTACCATTTTGTATTCTGCTTATTTTTTTTTCTTCTTTCAGAACCTTTATTTGTTTATTCACTCATTTTTATGGCCGGCTCAGCCTGCCCCAAGGGCAGGGCTGGCACAGCATGTGGTGCTGGGGATCAAACCATGGTCCCTGAAGCTGCCCAAGCTTTCCCAAGCAGGCGCTTTAAACCACTGAGCCATCCCGCCGGGCCCCATGTATTCTGTTTAATAATGCAACTCCTTTGACTTCACAATCAGAATGCCACTGCCCCCAAAAAGTGTGAGAAAAGCAAATATGAGGATGCTCACGTGCAGTGCAGTTTATCAGGATAAAACACTGGGGGAAGCTAAATGCGCAAAACTAAAAACGTGTTCAATGTACTCCCAACGTAAGTGTGAGTAAAAGAAAGTCCAGCTGGGAGTGTAGGCAGAACGTGAATCATTCGGAGACCTCGTGCGTGTCCCATGTCATTAGAATGAAAAAGACACTTCTACTCCTGTTAATGCGCCGGGTGTTACGACATCAACTGTCAAGTTTTTATTAAGACCGTTTTTTAGCATGGTCCATTTGAAAAGGAACAGGTATAGCCTGCTGGGGATTTTATGGTATAGTTTTTTGCTGCCCAGTGAACAGACTTCTGAGGCAGTGCGGGCACGCACCCGGCCTCGGTGCGGCTTCAGCATTCCGTGGCCTCCAGCACGCGAAGCCCAGCCCTGCAGAGCGCGGTCCCCACTCCGGCCAGGAGCCGCGCTCCAGCCTCAGTCTCCGCAGCCTGGAGGCAGCAGGTGACCGCAGGTAATGGCCACGATAGCTGCTGCCTGTGGGAGGGCTTTGTAAGGAGGGTCCCCAGAGGAAGCGTGGCAGGAGGACTTGGTCTGCGAGTCCACGTGAGCCACCCGCAGAGTCTCCAGCATACACAGGCGACGGGGGTGGAAGGAGCTCGAGCTGCCACCGCGGAGCTCGTGCAACTGTCGTGACGCAACGCTCTCCCATCGTCGCGCGCCCGGGGACACACTGGTTCTATATCTGTACCACCGTCATTAGACACCAAGGGCAGCTTCAGTCTTCAGCTTGTTCAGACAAGTCCTTTCCTAAAATGGGTTCCTTAGGATACAGCTGCTGGGAGGTCCAGCTGTCACCCATCCTTCTTACATTTCCTGCTCACGTCCAGATGAGCTAAGCGGTATTAAGTGTAGCTGAGGTCACTAAAAGATTTTTAAATAAGCTATTTTAAAAGTTACTGACATCATCAACTCGGAGCTGTTATTCCTGGGTCAGCGCGGCCTCCTCCCCCCGGAGCAGCGGTCCGCAGACCGCAGGCTCACCGCGCGACGCGCAGGCGCGGCGCTGCTGCGGCCTCCGCGCTCTCACGCCCTCTAGCGCCCACCGCCAAAAGTGGGAAGAGCACCTTCGCCACCGCATTCGAACCAAAGCAAGCAGCGCGTCGCCGTTCGGTTCTGTCGCGGGCTACCGTCGCTTTTAATAATGACGAAAATCAAAATTAAAGCCCAAATTCACGGGAGAAAGAAAACTAACTGGAAAGCTAGAGGGATGCCAGGCAGGACGCCCCCTTAGGCAGCAGGCGGGGCGCGCCCTGGTGCAGGGCTCCACAGTGGCCCCCTGCAGAGGTTGGTGGCGGGCTTGCACGGACTAGAGGGTGAGCGGAGAGTCCTGTAGACCGCTATCTCAGTACTGCAGTTTTAAGATCTTCAGGGTTGGGGGATGGGATGGTTTCCTACCCAGGAAGATTGGCGCCGTCATGCTGTAAGCTTCATTTCTTGGTGTCCTCAGTCTCACAAGGAGATTCAGTTCTGTAAGTGTAAACCTGATCGGGCCGGCCCAGCCCGCTACTCGACAGACACCGCCTGAATGAATGATCAATGAATGATCGCTATGTCGCGGCTCGACTTTCACCGACTCACTGTGTCGCGGGTTTTCAAAAATAATATCAACCTAAGTTATTTGTCGCAGATTTTTTGCCACGTCGCGGGATTTTCCGGTAGTATATGAGTATTTATATGTGTAGTATTTACGATTGTAATGATTTTTGCCTTAAAAAATTAAAATATATAAAAATATATTTAAAATGTTAATTCTACTCTATTAAAAGAACATTAAATCAAAATAAAATACACTGGGGCCCGGCAGGATGGCTCAGTGGTCTAAAGCACTTGCTTAGGAAAGCTTAGGTGGCTGCAGGGACTGCGGTTCGATCCCCCGGCACCACATGCTGCGCCAGCCCTGCCCTCAGGGCAGGCTGCGCCGGCCATAAAAATAAATAAATAAAAGTTCTGAAACAAGAAAAATAAATAATATTTTTTTAAAGAGCATTTAAAAAAAATACACTGTTTACAGTATGTATCTCTTTAGTGTATGAATACATATTGTACCTTGAAGTACACATGCGTTGTTAAAATTACATAGGTTTACAAGTTTAGAAAATGATTAAGAACATTAGGGGCCCGGGCCCGGGGTCTGGACCGGGGGTGGCAGGGGCGGTGGGCAGTGAACCCTACAGGGAGCTGCCTTCACGCATTGACGCCGCTGGGTCGCCACTAGGACGTGTTCCTCATGATCCGGCACCACAAGGCCACCATCTTCACAGACACCAAGGAGTCGAGCGCTGTGCTCAAGCTGAAGCGCATCGTGGAGGGCATCCTCAAGCGACCACCCGAGGAACAGAGGCTGTACAGGGATGATCAGCTTCTAGGTGATGGCGAAACACTGGGAGAGTGTGCCTTTACCAGCCAAAGAGCAAGGTCACAGGCCCCAGCCACAGTTGGGGCTGGCCTTCTGGGCAGTCACCTCTGAGGCCCTGCGCATTGAGCCCTTCTCTAGCCCTCCAGAGCTTCCAGATGTGAGAAAGCCTCAGGATTCTGGTGGCAGCACCGATGAGCAAGCTGTGCAGTGATGGCCCCTGGGCCACCCTGAGGACCGTTGCCCCAGTAAGAGATTTGCCTTTCAAAAAAAGAACATTAGAAGTGTTTTTAAAAGTGTGGGAAAGGTTTATAAGAGTGTAGGAAGGGTTTCTAAAGTCTTAAGACATACATAAATACTAAAATAAATATAAGGTCGCTACATCTCTGATTTTCACTTATCTCAGAGCTTTCTGGAATGTCACCTCCCTGATAAGTGAGGGACCATTGCATAGCCCTACACAGAGCTCTGAAGAGACCTCACCCAAGACTTGCAGTAACAAAGAATATAAAGTGAAAGGCAAACTATTCTGCCTTGAGCTACCTATAGGGCATTTTTGAGCCCAAGTGAAGTCAGGGTTCACAGTTAAAATGACCTTGTCTGTCCCAGGAGAAACACAAATCCTGCTTCTAATGACAGCAGGTAAAGCCCCAGTATTCTGCCTTCTTTCCCATCCCTGTAATGACTCTTACTTGTAACTGTTACCAGGAAACAGGATCCTAACATACAAGATCTCATGTTTATATGATTAACTAGGTCTTCTAAGCAAGACCTTGAAGGTCGTTGTCCTTATACAAATAAAATGGGCTGTGTTTACCTACTCCAGAAAGACCTGAGTCCCTATTTATTCCTCAGATGGATGTCCCTCTCTAGTTAGTGTTGAGACTTTGAGGTTTTGTTACCCCACCCACCCACCAACGGTCTGCACTTTACCAGGCTCCTGGACTTTACCATCAGCACACTTAGAGATGTGACATTCTTTGAGCTAAAGTAGTCATATTGTCTTTCCTTTTCTATTAGCCCTAGTCTCCTGCTGATGACTAACTTTGAATCTAGCATAATTGTGTTAGTTCCAAAGGTGGTTTTTGGTTTTTGAAAAAGGATCTTGCTTTGTAGCCCAGGCTGCCCTAGAACTCACTGCAATCCTCTTTCCCTCAGCCTTTTGCCTAAGCCTCCACATCCGGCTTCAAAGATATTTTGATAAACTGAAGTTTACCAACATGTTTTGTGAATGGGGCATGGTGACTCAGGCCTATAATCCGAGCACATAGGAGCCTGATGAAAGAGGATTGGTCCAAGTTAAAATTGGGTTATTAACCTTGGGGAGACTGCCCTAGATGACACCTACATGTCTGTCTAGCATATCCATTCTGTAATTGCAATGAAATAAATAGGATTCATTCAAGTGTTTGTGTTTGCTTGTTTGGGGGTTGTTTGACCTTTTTCAAGCCCTCAGTCTTAAGAATAACCAAAAAGATATAGTTTACCTCTGCATGGGTCATCAATTAAAATCAATAGGCAAGTTATTGTTCAATAAACATTAGTGTTCAGTGCATAGCTTTTAAAACATTTTCTTGCATAAATGTAAACTATTATATGCCCTGTGTTGGTTATTTTGCCTCATTCCTGGGGCAAGCTCATACTGGTGTTCAACCTTGGGCCCACAGAAAGAGGGACAGGGATTAGGACAGTGTATTTTCTGCCCTTAGATGAGTCACATATTCCTTAACTTAGTTAACACAAACTACATTTGCATCCCAGGAAGCAGGTACAGGAGCGCTGTTAAAACGTTTCAGCGATGTTTGCATGCTTCCCTCTGCTGTCACAGGGCAAACTTAGTGCTAGACTGTTTCAGAGCATCTCGCTGATTGGATCATCAGCCTGAAGCCTGGAGCTCTGCGGGTGATGGGACAGTGCTACCAAAGGCAGGCTGCATCCTCAGTATTTAAAGTACCAGACATAGTAGGAATATTTTAATGTTTAAATGATGAGTGAGTGAGTGAGTGAGTGAGTGAATGAGTATATGTCAAGTGAAAGAGAGCAAAGATGCAGAATGGTAAAACTTTATGCCCCATCCTTATGTAATCTCTTCCTCACTGATACTCTACCTTGCAAATTCTAGTCCTAATTTTGCAATTTCCCCATAATTCTGACCTCTGCCTTTTCAAATCAGTCAATTTGGTGAGAATCTGTTGCATTTTGCCTTCCTGCCTTGAGTCCCAGAAATCTGCCACAAGCCCTAAGCAGAGGCTATCACTGGTCTCACCTTTACGGTTTCCATCCTCTCAAGTTTTAGTCCTATGCTTCCCATGTCCACATGCCACACAAATGTTACGTACACCTTGCCTGACTTTCTAGTTGTTAACTATAAGAGAGAAACTCTTGTACCATTTAATCCTTCATGGGAAGTAATATGAGGCCATAATTTTATTCTACATAAGTTCTCCAAGAATGATAAAGAGTACTTCTAGGGAAAATCTTTGTTTTACTTTTTATATTATTTTATTTTATTTTATTTCATTTCACATTACTGGGGTTGCCGGGGAAATAGCTCAGGGGCACAAGTGCAAGGTCCTGAGTTCAATCCTCAGTTTCACACACACACAAAAAAAAAACAGTTGGCTATATTACTGGAGGTTGAGCCCAGGGCCTTCATGCTGACCTATATTCCAGCCCTTTTTTCTTTTTTATCTTGAGACAAGTTGTCACTAACTCACTAAAATGCCATACTAGGCTTGAACTTTCAATGTTCCTGCCCTAGCTTTCCAGAGAGCTGGGATTACAACCATACACCACCGCACCTGGTTTCTAAGGTTACTTTAAATGGCATGTGCCTGTGTTAAAAGCACACACACATAGACACAATTTTTTTTTTTTTTTTACTTTTAGAGTTTCTATTGAAGTACTTCTAGGCCAAGTGACATGATTTCTGAGATTTACTTCAAAAACATAAGCAAGTAAAATTGAATGGGGATCTATGTTAGTCATGAATTGATAGTTATTCAAATTGCATGGTGAATATGGCCTACTTTTTCATGTTTGAAATTTTTCTTTTTTTTTATGTATTTTGTACAGGGCCTCATTTCACAATTCAGACTTACAGTGATCCTCCTGTTTTCAGCTTCCCTGGCACTGGGGAAATTTTTCATAATAAAAAGTTTTCTTAGCCGGGCGTGGTGGCGCATGACTGTAATCCCAGCACTTGGGAGGCTGAGGCAGGGGGATCAGTGTGAGTTCGAGACCAGCCTGGGCTACAAAAGTGAGCTCAAGGCCAGCCTCAACTGCATAGTGAGACCCTGTCTCAAAAAAAAAAAAAAAAGTTTTCTTACATCAGTTTATAGGAATCTCTGTGGGGTTTTTTTGTTTGTTTGTTTGTTTGTTTGTTTTTTGTCTTTTTGAGACAGGGTCTTGCTATGCAGTTGAGGCTGGCCTTGAACTCACTTTTGTAGCTCAGGCTGGTCTCGAACTCACACCAATCCTCCTGCCTCAGCCTCCCGAGTGCTGGGATTACAGGCGTGCGCCACCACGCCTGGCTCTCTGTGTTATTAAATGACCTCTGTTACCAACTCAGGAAGAAAGCATGACCAGCCAGCTGTGGTGGCTCACACCAGTAATCCTAAAAGATTAGCGGTGTGAGGCTCAGGCCAGGCCAGCCTCCACAGTGAGTTCAAGGCCAACCTGAATTATAGAGACCCTGTTTGAAGAACAAAAGAAAACAGAATTTGTGACCAGAGAGCAGGGATTTAATGGTAGGAAAAAGATGGAACACGAGAATACACAGCATGTAAAGAAGCTGAAAGGAAGGCAAGAGCCGAGCTACTAGCTTTAACTGCTATAACTTATTTGTCATATAACTTCTCCCAGTAGACCTGGAGATCCTGAACCCTACAGCATGCCAAGGTAACAGTGGGTTCTCACTACTGTGTGGCAGGGAGATAGCAGGAATTAGCCACTGTCCATTGTCACTGTACTGCGACTGCCGGGTCCTTATTTTTAGAGAGTGAGATTTTACAAACTGCAAAACCAATCTGTCGTGTCACAGACTCCTAAAATGAACCTGAATCACCATGGCAACAGCCAAGGCAGGCAGATAACAGTTACAAAAAAGCAGTTTAAAAAACAAAAGGCTGAGAAAGCGTCCTCCCTGCCCCTCAGGATCCAGCCTAGAGCTCTAGGAAGCAGGCACCAGTGAGGCTGCACTCCCTCCCCCTGCACCCCTCACCCCCGTGACTTCCGCAGAGCTGTTTATACAACCCCACATCTGTGTGCCCAAGGGAAGGATCATCCTCTTCTTTGTGTAGAAGGGTAAACTGAGGCAAGGAGTCTTTAGTCATGATAAGTGCCAAAGATGGGATGGAAACGCTGTTCTCCTGGCGCTGTCCGCCTGGTGCCAAGGCTCATGCCCTTTCCTCGCTAATGCTGTAGCATTCAAATGCTCACCCAGAAATGTTTGTAAAGCTTTCTGCCACTGCTTGCAAAATAAATACCACCCACAATATGATAAATGCAGATGTAAAAATAAAAGTAGCTGTAAACATTTAAAGGTCCAGAGTGCTTTCCAAATTGTTTAATTCATCTCCTAATTGTCTAAATATTATATTCAGAAAATAATAACAAAAGGAAAGTCTCTTTCTATGAAGGATATTTGAGGAGAAGAATGTCCACAAATGAAGGACTGTGTTAATGGTGGATCAAACATGCAATATTCTAGGATAAGTAAAAATTATACCATTCAGTTTCAGTTTCCACATACGGCTTCTTAAATTAGCGGAACGTCAAACCATCACATTCTTGTTTGGGGTTTGTAACAAATCCTTTATTTAAAATTGTTAAGCCAAATGTGGTGGCACATACTATGTTGCAGTTAGAGTTTGCAAGGAAATAGACAATACAGAACACATAACTTATAAGATTATTTTATAATATTTATCCCAAAAGTCAAATGCAGAAAAGTACAAGAAATCTGTACACAAACTAGAGCTCCAAACGATCCAGCCGAGGCCTGGATCCTGCAGAAGTCCTGCAGAAGTCAAGATGAAGACCTGGAGCCCAGGGAAATGTCCTCAACAAGTCCAGCTGGCAGCCTAGAGCCATGACAAAGAAAGTCTGTGTCAAAGATCTGCACTGGGAAGGCCCAAAGGTCAGTCGTGGAAGCTAGAAAGTCTGAGCTGGCGGAGTGGAGAATCTGCGCTGGGCAAATCTGCGCTGGGCCCGCCCACCCAGCCTTGCTCCAGTTGGGCCCCCTGACCCTCCAGCTCTCGGGTCAGTCCACGCAGCCGCCCAACTCCAGCTCAAGTCCCGCCCACCGGTTGCTCCTCCAATGGCCACAGACATCTTTATTTCTAAAAACCTGGCTGTGCAAGCATAGAAGATCTTTAGTAGAATAGTGTGCAACTCCATCACCACCACTTTAATCAATGGCAGGAGTAGTGAGATACTGGAAGAGCTCTACAGAATAACCAAGGAAAATGCCCAGAACAAGAAGGAGGTGGAGAGGATTATCAAAAACCTCATTAAGGCGCCCAGCAGGATAGCTCAGTGGTCTAAAGCACCTGCTTAGGAAAGCTTAGGCGGCTGCAGGGACAGCGGTTCGATCCCCGGCACCACAGGCTATGCCAGCCCTGCCCGCAGGGCAGGCTGAGCTGGCCATAAAAATAAATAAACAAACAAAAGTTCTGAAACAAGAAAAAAAAATAAAAAATTCTTAAAAAAAAAAAAAAAAAAAAAAAAAAAAAAAAAAAAACAACCTCATCAAGACGGTAATCAAGCTCTTTATTCTGTATAGGAATAACCATGTTACCCAAGATGAGCTTGCACTGAGGGAGAAATTCAAAGAAGTACATCAACTTGCCATGGCCGTGGTCAGCTTCCACCTGGTGGGGTACTCTTTCAACCAAAATATGTTATCCAAGCTGTTGAGCAAATGCAGGGAAATGCTCCGTCAGATCATCCAGGGTCACTTCATCGCCAAGTCACACTGACAGGTTAATAATGTGTCTGGTCATTTTTTCAAATTGTGAATTTTTGGTTACTTGGTATAATCTCTTTGGAAATTTTAAACCTCACTTACAAAATCTTTGTGATAGTATCTATGTTGTAGACAGCTGAATTAAACAGAAATATTGCAGGCAGGCAAACAGGGCCAGGCCCTCAAGGAGACAATATGGAAGACAAGGTGACTTTGCAACTTTGGAAGAGACAGACCCTCCCCACTGTGGACCAGACCTCAACACAAATGTAAACAAATGCAGCCACATACTTCCCTAGGGATGGGTATTAGGGATTGATATTCTAGATAGGTACCAATCACCTTGAAAGAGCACAGATAAGTCACTAACCCAAACCCCAACAGGAACAGACCATATCTCATATTCCTGCTGGAGTGCTATGTGACTCACTTACTCATTTGGTACTGGATTTCATCAACTTTATCAGAGCAATGATGCTTGTAATCTCATTGGTTGCCCATAGTTTTGTCCCACCTCTTGCCCACCTTAATGGGTTCCCCTATTCTCCACCATGCTTATACTGTATAAAAGTCTCTGGAAGAGACAGCTTCCCTGGGACAACCCACCCTGGTCTCCCTTTTGTCCCTGTTTCAGACAGAAACTTTCTTTCCTTCAATAAATATTTTGCTCTTAATCTCCATTTGTTCCTAAGATTTATTCCTCAGTTTTAGAGAACACGAACTTGTCCAGGTACCCTTTCAGGTTGGGAGTTTCTTTCTTTTTTTTTTTTTTTTTTTTTTTTTTTTTTTTTTTTTTTTTTTTTTTTTTTTTTTTTTTGGTTGTACCAGGGATCAAACTCAGGACTTGGCATTCTCAGGCAAGCACTTATTCCACTGAGCTATCTCCCCAGCCCCAGGTTGGGAGTTTCATTTCCCCTCTATTGCCAACTAATTGTTGGATGAAGAGAACCTGTAAGCCAGTGCAGTAAGACCATGACTGTGATTTATCCGAAGGTGGAACACTGCTGATTCATGAAGGAAAAAAGAATTTTTTAAAGATCATACACATTTCAGGAAGATGTTATCCAATTCAACAGTCAGATATTAACGGTACTGCTTTTTATGTAGCTTGTTTTATTTGTAAAAAAAAAAAAACATATTGCCAAAAGTTCTGGTTAAAAGCTTCTTAATGAGGACCAGATCTGAGAAAGATGAATGCAGATGTAGAGTTATTCAAAGGAAAATAAGTGTGGTTCCAAACTTTATGACTTTTTTAAAGAGCAATTGTTGGTTGCCAACATGTACAAAGTTACCTATTTTGATTCAGTTCTGCTCCTTACTGTGTACATGTACCGTTTTTTCCCAAAGCCAATAGCTTTCTCTTGCTATTACTGCTTTTTTTAAAAAAACAATTCTAGGGGCCCAGCAGGATGGCTCAGAGGTCTAAAGCGCCTGCTTAGGAAAGCTCAGGCGGCTGCAGGGACCGTGCTTCGATCCCTGGCACCACATGCTATGCCAGCCCTGCCTTCAGGGCAGGCTGAGCCAGCCATAAAATAAACAAATAAACAAATAAAAGTTCTAAAACAAGAAAAAAAATAAATTAAATTAAAAAATAAAATAAAAAAATAAAAAGCAATTCTATATTCAAGTTTACCCTTGTTTTGTTAAAGGCTATGTCATTGCTATTTAAGGAGTATATCTGAGGCAGTCACACTGAACTTCAGAAAACTGTATTATTCTGAAACCAAAACTGTGGCAATGAATGATACTAGACATTATACATTATAAATAATATAATAATAGAGCGTGAAAATTGCATATTGCTTTGTAGTATCAACAGTGATGCTTAAGTTCTCAAAACTGTAACAGCATGTCATTGCTTTGAAACGCTTAGCTTAGGGCTTACCCTTCATAGCCTGAAAATGTGCCAATGAAATCTCCATTATTAACCTCTCCTTCATGCGTAAGAGACAAGAGAGAAAATCTAGGTAAGTCCAATGGGGCAGAATAAAAAGCAAGCAGAATTAAGAAAGATTGAAGAATCATTGTTTTAGAGATGAATCCATCAAAATAATTCAAGAGGTTGACGGATCAAAGGGAAGAAAAGCTGTTGCTAAAGAACATGATCATGAAGATAAATGCATTTCAATGTTTTTGAAAGACGTGATGAATAAAAAACACCTCATTTTTTATTAATTAAGTAAATTAGTTTTTCTTGTATTTGTTTTACTTTAAAGAAAAAATAAAAGTAACAATGATAAATTTTAAAAAACCTCCACTTTGGAAAAAATTTTTGATTGAATACTTTTTAATCAATTATTATATATTTATTTTTCTTCTTTTTGATGCAATTTTATTTTACTTTAAAAAGTAAAACCAGTGCCAGCAAGATGGCTCAGCGGTCTAAAGCGACTGCCTGCTTAGGAAAGTTTAGGCAACTGCAGGGACCACGGTTCCATCCAGGGCACCATATGCTGCTCCAGCCCCACCCCCAGGGCAGGCTGAGCTGGCCGTAAAAAATGAAAAGCATGGCTTGTGTATTACACATTGCTGCCTTTGTAGCTCTTACGATCAGATATTAGCATAGTTAAAAAAAGAATCTGCACTGGATCCAGGAAGCGATGCTCATGATAAACACCAGAGCCTTCATGAAAAGACCCACAGCCATCCTTAGCAATAGTGAGGACCTGGACTCCCTGAGTTAGAACAGCTGAGTTTTTATCGGAAAAGCCAGCACAACAAGCTTCTCTGGAAGAATCAACAGTATTGCCATCTCTTCCTCTGGTTCTCCTGTGAATGTTGCTGTTGACAACAGTCCTCAGATGGACCCTCCACACCCAGAACCACACTGATTTAGTGCAGCATGGTGTTACAAATTGATCATTAGTTAATCCACCACATATCTATAATCCCAAGTGTTCAGGAGTCTACAGCAGGATGATCACACGTTCAAGGCTGGACTGCGCAACTATGAGGCCCTCCATTCCAAATATAATAAATTATTCTAACTTTAAATTAGACAAAGAGTCCTCAAGGTGACAAAGTCATAATTGATAGGAAGAATAAACTGGTCAATTGAAATTCTTCAATACTAACAACTTTTCCAAAGAAACACTTAAGAAAAAAGGAAAAGACATGGTCTTGACTGAAATTAGTGTACTTGTAAATGACATGTCTGATCTGTATCTACAGCATAGGAAGAGACTTCCATGCTCAGTAATAAAAAAAAAATTATATATGAAAATAGAAGAAGTTAGGGATAAAGAGAGGCTTTTTTGTAGGCTAAAGAAGAGCTTCCCAAACTAGGTGTAGCAGTTAACACCTATAATCCCAGCACTCTGGAGGCTGATACAGGAGGATCACTGCAAGCTCAAGACCAGCCTAGGGGCTACAAAAATGAGCACAAGGTCCAAACTGCATAATGAAACTCTGCCTAAAAGAAAAAAAAAGAAAGAATAGCTTCCCAGGAGCTGGAGATTTAGCTCAGTGACAGAACACTTGCGTAACAAGCTGGGAGCCCTGGGCTCGGTCCTCAGCACCAAAAACAAAAATTAAGCCTCAACCAAAAAACAAATACAAAAAAAGAATTAAAGAAAAGAGATTAGCTTCCTCCCTCCAAAGACATCCACAACTTAACTCTGCCAATGTTGGGAAGGCTGAGGCAGGAGGATCACTATGAGCCAGACCTATGTAGTGAGGTCCTGTACCAAATAATAATAATAATAATAATAATTTTAAAAAATAAAATTAAAATTAAAAACACTAAGAAGTGAAATTACATAATTAAGAATTTTCATTTGTAATAAGACATCATTGAGAACAACGCTATAGAGAAGAGGTAATCTGAATAAATTTAGCAACAAAGATTGCTTGTCTAGAATATACAAAGAATTCTTGCATATTGATAAGAAAAAATAACTTTTTCAAAAGACACAATTTGCATCCTCTTTAACTCTTCTGAAATGCTCACTAGATTATTTTCTTCTTCTTCTTTTGGAAAATTCCCTGTGTATTTTATGTCAACAATATAGTGAAAATTATATTTCATGTAAGCTTGAGTTGTTTGGTAAAAGACAATATGACTATCATCAGATAAATAGCAGAAATCCTTAAGAGAATATTTTTGGTAGGCTTAGGAAGTACTAAAGGGCCTTGTTGGAAAAAATAAATGGAGTTGTTCCTTTAACCAAACCCTAATTTGCTGTGTTGAGGAAGGCAGGTAAGAGCTGCATCATTCTTAAGGACTAGAGGTGAATTTGGATCCTAAGAAAGAATTTATTTTGGAAAAAGAAAAAGTGAAAATAAGTAACCAGGAAAAAGAATACATTTGACTGGACAATGTTAAACTGCTTCTTTCTTTCTTTCTTATCCCTTTCTTTCTTTTTTTTTTTTTTCTGTTTTCTTTTATGTGGTGGTGCCAGGGATGGAACTCAAGATTTGAGCTTGCCAGGCAGGCACTTCTGCCACTGAGCTATCTCCCCGGCTGTAAATATCCATTTTTTAAGAATAACATAAACCTGGATCTACTTTGGGAGAAACAGCAACTTAAATCAAGTGGAAGAAAGAGCTGGGTTTAGTCTACATTGATAATCTGAAGAATGAAGATTATTATTTATGATCTCTTACAGAAATGTCTCTGCTATATTGAAATTTAATGTTAGTTTCCTAATTTTATAGTGTACTATTATTTAAAATGCATTTGAAGAACATTCTGTCTTCTATAAAATCACATTTCAAGATAATATCCATTAAATAAGTCAATGTACTTTATTCTAACCCTCTCCTCCCCCCCCACAAGATTTCTTAAGTTCATTGCAAAGAAAAACATTGTCTTTTAAGAAAAATATATTTGCTTCTCTTTATCAGATTAAATAATCCCATATGTTTCCTGTCTCAAGCTTTTCCCCATAACTTCCAGAGAAGTCAGAGCTACACTTAAGGCTTGAGGATGACAGCCAACAAATTCCAGTCACTTGCATTCATTTCTGTCTACAGTCTTGCTTTAATAAGAAAGTAGGGGCCCAGCAGGATGGCTCAGTGGTCTAAAGCATCTGCTTAGGAAAGCTTAGGCGGCTGCAGGGACCGCAGTTCGATCCCTGGCACCACATGCTGTACCAGCCCTGCCCTCAGGGCAGGCTGAGCCAGCCATAAAAATAAATAAACAAATAAAAGTTCTGAAACAAGAACAAAATGAAATTAAATTAGAAAAAAAAACATATATATCAGGTACACATACAAAATCCTATGATCATTATTTTATGTAAATGTACCACTAAAGTTAATTCTAGAAAAAGTTATTCCAAGTAGTGACTAGCTCTCTAGAGACAGCTCTTTCTCCCTCTGCCCCTGTCCCTCCCTTTCCCTCTCCACCCTCTATCCCTCTTCTCCCTCCTCTTCCTACTCCTCCCCCCTCTTCCTCTCTCTCCCTCTCCCTCTTCCTCTTCCTCTCACCCTCCCTCTTATCCTCTCCCTCTCCCTAAGACCACGTAGTTCCAGGCTTAGCTTGCTGGGGAGATAGCTCAGGGGCACAAGTACCTGCCTGGCAAGTGCAAGGTACTGAGTTTGATCCCCAGGTCTACAAAACAAATGAATAATAAAAATTTTCAATTACAAAAAGAAAATACTAGATCTGATGCCCATAAATAGTAAAAAGTATTTATTAGAAGAACACTGGAGAGCTGTCATCATTCAAGTCAGAAGGCACAGCCTACAGCTCTGGGCCATGGAAACCATGGACTGTCTTCTTATGATCCTACCATCAGCTGAGTCATTTCTAAAATTGTTTTCCTGTAATCCCTGCGTGGCATGAGTCTGGGTCAGAGAGTCAGACAGTAGGAATGAGTATGTGGTAGTTCAGTTACCATAAAGTGGGGCTAATAAAAAGGTGTCTCAAGAACTAGCAAAATATTCAGGCTTGGAACCTGCATGCTTTGTCCTCTTGCTCCATGGTCACAGCCAAATGTTGGTTAATGTGTGGGGTGCCCCATGCACCTCCACAGCTGCCGAGAAGAAACCCTTGGCTGGGAGAAAAGGGCATTCATTCTTCTGCTGGATTTTCTGAGCAGGCACCAGGGTACAGTGTCAGTCTGCTGTCCTATTGTTCCTGCTGCCCCTCCTTCCACCAGTGGCAGCTGGGTCACTTGAGCAGGGACAGAGGGAAGTCTACAGTGAGCAGGAAGCCCTGATCCCTCTGAGTCAGTTATATGTAATTAGCGAAAAACAGATATTGATTCTTTTTAGTTTAGAAATTAATAGATGAAAACATGAATAGATGATGTGATCCCATTTAACAACTTCAATTAGTGATAACATCCTGTTTTAGAGCTAATATAATATTTTTCAATATTATGGTAACATTAGCTTATGGAATATTAGTTCCCTCTGTGATATTAACATTAGTTTTGAAGAAAGGAATTTGGCAGTTGAAAAATATTTGGGAAACACTGCAAACATTATGTTTTTGAAAATGTTAAGTTCACTGTATAAAGCACGTATGTATAGGTTAATATTTTTTTGTAGCAGAAATCCCACTCAGAACCTCATGCTTCCTGCACAGGCACTGCACTGCTGAGCTATATCCCCTACAAGGTCAATATTTTTAAGTTCTGAGCTTTCCAGAGATACTTGACTACAGATAATTTTTCACAGGTTAACAAAGAGCTTCTGTGATTGCTGTCCTGATTAAATATTTGAAAAATTGCCTTAATATATCAGATATATTTAATATTTCAAAATTTGGCCTCACTTGCCCTCTTTATGAATTTTAGCTAAACACCGAATATAAAACTAATAATGAATATTAAATAGGGAATGACACCTGTCTTTTGTTACTGCTCCATATGTGCTAGAAATAATGGAGATCTCACAAATAAGTTACTAATATCGAAATGCTAATGTTCAAAACATAATATTTCTCTTACAGGTTAAGTAATTTCTCAACATCTTTTTTAACATAAAACCCAGCTCACTCTGTTCTCCAGCTATACTATTCAGAAAGCATTATTTGAATTTTAATATAATCACACCACAAATTCACAAAGAAACCATCTTTTCTCCAGAAGACTCAAAGAATATAAAAGTTATATTGTGCTCAAATCATGATGAAGTGACTAGGAGTCCAAAGTAGTACAGCTGCTCTGGTTTGACATACAGGAAACCTTGATGAAAGTTATCTAAGTCTCAAAAAGCAGGAGACTTCGGTTGACATTTGTAATGCACATTCATTTACTTTTAGGAAGGGATTAAAAGATATATACTAAAATAACTAATATCCCCAAAATACACAGAATTATAAATATATTTTCTTGGTTTGCTTATAATTATATTTTGATTTTTACAGTTAATATATGTATAAAGAAAAAATTTGCTGAAAATACTGTCTTTTTTTTGTACCAAGAATCGAACTCAGGACCTTGCACTTGCCAGGTGGGTGCTATGCCACTGAGCTATATTCCTGGCTCCAAATTGTGAAAATAAAGGATTACTTCCTACTAAAAGGAAGATAATGGAGAAAGAGGGGGAAGAGAAGGAGGGGAAAGAAGAGGATGAGGAGGAGAAAGAGGAAAAGAGGGAGAAGATGAAAGAGCTTCTACAAAAATGCTGTTGCACAATTTTAAGTTAACGGACATTTTTCAGGATAGCTTTAAATGTTTATTATTTGTGACATGAGGTTTAGAATAAATTTCATTTCAAATAAAAAAGAAAAAATTACTTAGCTACTTATACAAAATAGCTGGTGATTTAAAGATTAAAATTAAATATTTGAAAAATTGGCTTAATATATCAGATATATTTAATATTTCAAATTTTAGCCTCACTTGCCCCCAAAACATACAATTTTGGGGGTTAAGTCATTTGTCAACAGCTTGAGGCCAGTCAAAGAGCTCTGTGGATTAAAGCACCTGCAAGCAGTCTGCCATGTCGGGGGTGCTGAGACTGTGATTGAGACTGGGTGTGTTGGTGTGTGCCTGTAATCTCAGCTCTTGGGAGGCTGTAAACAGGTGGATCACTATGAGTCCAACCTAGTAGTGAGAATCTGAATATCCTTATAGACCCTTCCCAAAGGGTTGTGTTCTGCCTGACTCTGTAGCAAGAGGCTGAAGGGTCTATGCTGGAGGCCAAGGAGCCTGTGCTGGAAGCCAGAAGACAGCATCCAAGGTGATAGCAAAGGCTAGAGCTCCTCCACAGAAACAGAAGCGGTCCTTCCTTCCGACACTCTTTCGTCCCATCCAGGCAACAAGGCACTTTTGGCTGGATCTTCTGTCTTCAGCAAATGTTCTTAACCACACTCAGAATTATGTTGATTCAATTTAGTCGAGCATTTCTTAAACAAGTTGACTCAATCAGATAACTGCCACACTATCAAACTCTAAAGTGTTCGATAACACATCCCATCATAATTAGCATACAGCCCATTATTCATTAAACATGCTGGATAGCTGTAGTAATGTAAGACTGCCTACTTGAGTCAACATAATAGTGCCATTTTATTATATCACTATTAATTACTATGTTATACTATTTTAAATCATGAGTTGGCAAACTTTCTATGCAAAGAACTAAATATTCTAAAATTTTTGAAATGTGAAGACTACAATTTCTGCTATTTTAACTTTGTTTTAGTGCAAATAGGAAATATCTAAACAAATATGTATTACATAAGACATTATGTAGGATATTGAAATTTGAATCCTGCAATTTGCATCTCATTCTTTTTATTTTTTAAAATCATTTAAAAATAGAAAACATTCTTAGCTCTTGTGCTACATGGAAATAGGTAGTGTCAGAGTTGGCCCAAGAGTTATAGTTTTTTGACCACTGCTTTAAGTATTTGAAAAGCAGAAATCATGCAAGAGGCTACTTGTGGAAACAAAAACATGTCTGCGCTGTCAAGTGTAGGAAAATTTCAGATTTGATCTTGTATTTCCTAGGGAGCCCAATCTTAATAGATGCTTTTGTGTCTCTATTCAAGAGACTCCAGAATAGGCCCTGCTATGGTTTGGATACTGTGTGACTGTGTCTCCCAACATTTCATACAATGAAAGCTTGGTTTGTATGTGGCTGTATTAAGAAATGGAAGACACTTTAAGAAGAGGTGCCTAATAAAAAGCTAAGCCAGTCACTGGGAATGCTGTTCTCAGAAGGGATTAAAGTTGGTTTTAAGAACTGAGTTCCTTCTCATGAATATGGGTTTCTATAGAACAAGGCTGATGCCTCCCTGATTACTGGCTCTCTCTCTTCCCATGTTATCACTCTTACACAGGCTCCCGCCTTTTTGATTCCAACTGCCATGAGGCCCTCAGCATGACCAAGCAGAACTCAGAGACACCCTCTTGAACCTCCAGGAATGCCAGGTAAATAAACCTCTTTTTCTTACAAAAGATCCAACCTCAGAAGTCTTTCTATAACAACACAAAATAGACTGACAAAGCCCTCAGTACTATTCACCTCTTAATTGCTACACCTTGTGAAGTTGGGTTCCTTGGTGGGAACAATGGCACTACATTTCTGAGATGACTTCATGAGTGCTGTAATTTCTGTTTTAAAAGTATGTTCTTCCCTTCTCTTCCATCTCTAGCATGTGTATAATGACTGTCTTAGCTACAATGTTGCTGGGACAAAATACCCTACACCCAAAGTTAAAGAGAGAAAGATTTGTTTCGCTCATAGTTTGAACAGGTTTCAATCTACAGTCAGCTAGCTCTAAGTACAGTAGCCCATGGCAGAGAGGCAACTATTTATGGTAGTGGAAGACACCAAAAGCAGGGGAGGCCTATGAGTTAGCTCACTCGTCTAAGTGTCTGCTCAGGCAAATGCAGTCAGGCGTAAGGGACCTGGGTTCGATCCCCAGCTCCATAAGCCTCACCAGGTGTGCCCTGAAGGCATCCTCAGACAGGAAAAAAAAAAAAAAAAAGACACCAAAAGCAACGAGAACAAAAGGGGAATCAAGTCTATTCCTGCCTCTCTTACCTTAGCCACGCTGCTGGGATTAGGATAGTGCCAATCCAATCAGTAGACTAATCCATGGGAGCTGGGGAGATGGCTCTGAGGTACAAGTGCCTGCTGGGCAAGTGCAAGGTCGTGAGTTTGAACCCCGGTCCCACCAAAAAAAAAAAAATAGACTGATCCAACAATCGTCCACCTTTAATCTCAGCATGGTTAATTCCAACTTTTAACCATGAGTCAACCACAAACTCTAGATTCAGCTAGCCCCCAAAAAGCCCCACCTAAAGCATGAGGCTTTAGGGGGACACCATCTAGATACAAACCATAACAATGAGGCCCACCCAAGAAGTACAAAGCTCCAGCCAACACCCAGAGAGAAAAGAAGTACTGGGAGTGAGCTCTGAAGCAGAGCCAACCACTCTGATGGAGCTTTCATGTGACTGCTACTTGAATGTCGCCTTATGGAAGACCACCCAGTTAAATTCCCTTAGGTTCTAGAACACCCAGAAACTATGGTGCAATTTTTTTTGCTTTCAACTGCTACAGTTTGCTGTCATTTTTTAGGTAGCCATAGATAAGTAACACACTGCATGTTAAGTCCTTATCTGTTGGTTGCCCTACATTAACTAGGCCATGGCACATGCAATTCTCAAGACGCTTCTGCTCTGAATTACAACCTGTCCCTTATCCAGACAACCAGTCTTGGAACACTGCTGTGCCAGAGTTTTTGGCTCCCTGAAACCAAAACTTAACTTCAGCCTTTGGAATGTGTGTGTGTCACATATGGAACTAGTAAAGGGAGAAGGGGAAATTCTTTGCACATTATTTTCCATACTGATCAGATTTTCCAATCTAGTAATTTAATAATAGTGTGCTTATTCTCCAAGAACAACAAAAAAAGTTACTTGCTACTTTTTTTTTTTTTTTTTTGATACTTCTTAGCCTGCTTGTGTAGCTCCTTACACTCTCCTCATTTTCACTTGTATCTCTTTTCAGACAAGACAGTATGTTGCATTTTGTTATGTGATGGTTTGATGTTCAGGCATTGCACTTTGTTTTTCCTTTTTTTTTTTTTTTTTTGAGGGACCAGGGATTGAACTCAGGTCTTTGCTTTTGCCAGACAAGTGCTTATTCTACTGAGCTATTCTCCTCAGTCCCTACTTTGTTTTTCCTTTAGAGCGCACAATTCATTCCACTGTTTATTACTTCCTGTCAGCATCAGTGTTACGCAAGAATGACATTTTGTAGAACATAAGGCAGGAAAAGCAAGAACATAATGGTCACTCTGCTAGGCCAATCAGATCCTAATCCTGACAGAAGCTTGGAGCCAGGCCAGTCATCTTTTGCAGGAAATCATTTCATTCCATTTTACAATTTAAGGGCATGAGTATTTCTTAGTGTTGACAAATACTTTCTGTACATTTACATAAGACCTGTACTGTGCATTCTGTTACAGCACGGGGGAGTTTCAGGTGCCTGGTCATGTGGACATGAGTGTGTATGATGGCAAGAGAGGTCAGTGTTGGAAAGTAGAAAAGAGCCAGGTGCTCTAACATCCCTCCTTCATTTTGTTTCTTAATTATTCACGTAACTTCAAGATGTCATTGAGATATTCCTATCTGGTCTTTGACCCCCATAGCTATGCCCTCTGTAATATCAGGCAGTGCCATGGCTATTATACAAGAAAGCCAAATGGACAGGGTAACACAGAACTGTGCTCAGTGGTCAGCCACTGGACTTGGACCATCTCTGCTCAAATGCCATCTGGTGTGTGTGTGTGTGTGTGTGTGTGTGTGTGTGTGTGCATGCATGTGCATGCATGCTTGCCTCTTTCTAGAACTAGTCTTCTGGAATTGTGCTTTCTTTTTCAACTTGTCTCTTCCTTGGAAAATAATACCCATACTTGGGGGAAATTACTCTGCCCCACTAATGACTGGCTCATAAAGTTCTACTTCCACTTGATCCAAGGACCAGCTGGTCACTTCCCTCTCCTATGCATTGCTTTATTAACTCTTCCTTTGTCACATAATATACCCAGGTGATCTTCCACTAAACCAGTTAAAATTGAATGTCTTTATGTGCAACCATCTGCAAAAGAATCCTGACAAATTGAGCTGCGCTAAGTGTTCTGGCATAAATAAAAATAGATAAAATTGCAGTCTGATTGAAACATGATACTTATGATAAAGAGAACCATTAGTAAGGCAAATAAAAATGTATACTATCATTATAATAAATAATCATGTAATGTGGATTGATATGATTTTCAGCTAAAATACATTTTATAAGCAATATTGCACTTATAAAAAAGTCATAGAACTGCTACAGTTCCTGCATATTACAATACCTCTATTCAAGCCAGGCGTGGTGGCTCACACCTGTAATCCCAGCACTTGGGAGGCTGAGGCAGGAGGATTGATGCGAGTTCGAGACCAGCCTGGGCTACAAAAGTGAGCTCAGGACCAGCCTCAACTGCATAGTGAGACCCTGTCTCAAAAAGACAAAAAAAAAAACCTCTATTCATCAACATTATACAGGAAGCACAAAAACTCTCATGGGTCAGATACAACACATAATGGGCCTCTGCAACTGCATAAATCTAAGCTATACCCTGTTGTTGAACATCTAGATATCTAGGTGTGATTAAAACAAACATAGTGAATGATTGTGAGGACAATATGCATATGTCAACTTTCAAAGAAAAGAAAGGGGAAAAGAAAAAAAAAAAGTAATGTGGATTTAGAAAGGTTAATGTTTAATTGTTTGATCAACCTTATATACTTATATGTATTAATCTAAACTGATCTGATGATGAAAATATGTAATATAACCATTGTTAAATTTAAACAATAAAAAATTGAAAAAAAAACAAAACAATTGTAGTATTATCGTAGTACTGATTGTAGTACTGATTAACTAACATGTTAATCAGTACCAGAGAACCTTGTTAAGGCTTTTATTAACTAATAAACTCAACTTTTCCTGAAAAAATAAATAAATAAATAAATAAAACATAGTGATAAAATGTCAGCTTCTTGACACACAAAAACAAAGTTTCAAATATTTGAACAATTGAAGAAATGGAAAGGGATGAGATATTCAGTAACCTTGATCCTTGTTCCATATATTTAATAGAGTTTAAAAAAAAAAAAAAAAAAGGAAAGGGTCACAGGAAGGAAAAAGTCAGTGGTGGCTTGGGCATGTTGCAGGAGACTTAGGGTACTATCTATTAGATTTGAGTTGTATAAACTCAGCAAAGCTTTTGCTGCTCTGAAGACAGAAGACAGCCTTAAAGTATCTTTTTTCATAAGTAACCATATTCATACAATACTACGAATTTTTCCAAGGATACACTGAAAAAAACAGCAATGGATGGAAACCTTGTTTGTAAAAACTGAGAAGTAACAGTTTTGTGAGGTTTCCCAGTGTGAAGATGCTGATTTGTGAGGTGGAGCAGAATGCAAAACTAAAAACATGATCAATATCTGAAAATACCTGCTAGAAGATGTAGAACACTAAGAAGACACTTTGTTCAATAATAACCACCTACTTCATGGGTTTGCCCATGTTATTTGAAGATAGAAAAGAATTTTGCCATTTTTTTATTGAACAATTTGTGTGACATTCTTCCTCTCTTAAAGTAGCTGTACCTCTTTCACCTTTGAAAAAGAATCTATAGAGAAGATATGTCCTAAGACACTGCATGTACTACACATGTTCTATTTATTTTATATGAGAATTTTTATGAATTTTATTTCATCATAAATTTGGATTTTTTTTAAGCAGGGAATTAACTCAGGACCTAACGCTTACCAGGCAAACACTTAAGCCACTGAGCTATCTCCCAGGTTGTCGTCATAAATTTGAATTATCCTCGGCTACCCTCTTTTCCAACCCTTCATTCTTCACAGTATTCCAATTAACTACAAGTTCACTCTACTAGGATGGCTACAGGTGTTCAAGGAAGCATGCATTGATAGCAGCTGGCCTAGGTAGTGAGAGCTTCCAGGAGAAAGGTTGGGCCTAGAGTAATGGAAAGAACTTCAAATAATTTTGGAAAATTAATCATTCATTCAATCAATATTTGAATTCTATTTGCTAGGCTCAATTCTAAGTTCTGTGAAAAAAAAAGTATCTTGGCCCTAGGTTGATGAAGAAATAACTGACATGTAAGAAATCTTACTTTACATTTCCAATTGGTGTTAAATGCTCTGAAAAAAAAAAAAATAGGGATAGGGCGAGTGTATGGAGTGCAATGTGAGTAAGGAAACATTTATCATGGTCTGGAAAAGTAGAGAGCAGAAGTAAAGAGGCCACCAGGTTGTCATGTGCAGTGCTCTGCTTGAAGGGTGACAGTGGCCTGCACCAAGGTGGCACCTATAAAATAATGAGAAGTGACTGGGAACTTCACTGTCAAGGTTTCCTGTGAAGAAACAATAGGACTTCCTGGTAGATTATATGAGAGGATATGAGAGAGAGGAATGAAGAATAGCTCCAAGGTTTTTCTCCTGAGCAACTGAGTAAACTATGGGGTAACTATGGTATAAGAAACCTCAAGGGAATATGAGTTTGGGATAAAAGAATCAAGAATTCTCTTTTGCCATATTAAGATCAGGATACCTAGTAGACGTATAAGCAGGGCTGCCTGGTTGGGACCTGTTGATCTTAGCAAAAGTTTAAAGGGGTGTTTGTTATGGAATATTGGACTATATATACAACTACTTTCTGTTAGTTCAATGAGAATAAATATTTGTACCAATAGTGTGTAGAAAAGCTATTATGTCTGCATCTCGTACTTGGAACAACTACTATACAAAATCCTTTGGGCCTCAGGAAGGGCCTTGGTTTCTCTGGAATAGTCCAACGGGATGTTTTGTCTCTGGGTCTCAAAAATCAAGTCAGGAGAGAAAGCCTAATATAAAAATGTGAAGTGACCTAGTTGAGATGCAAACACATCGTAAGGTGGGAGAAGGGGAGGAGCTAGGCATATCAAAAAATCACTGACACTTACTTAAAAATAAAAATCACCCCTGCAGTTGTTAAGCTGTACCTGAACACAGACACAGATGAAAATATAGTAATTAATTGTTCTAGACTTAGATTGTGTGTGGGTGTGTGTGCATGTGTGCATAGCCTAAACACAGCAACATTATGAAAAAGGACATAGTTATATGTATGTGCCATTCAATTTCAACACACATAACCACTTTCTATTTCATACACACACAAAATCTATGTCCCGTAATATATGCTAAGTGGTTTTTGAAATTGATAATATAAATTCAGCACAGAGACTGAGAATGGTGGAACTGCTTGAGACTGATATTATAATCCGTTTATGCTGCTATAAAGCATACCTTAGATGGGGTAATTCACAAACAACAAAAATTTACAACTCATAATTCTGGAGATGAGGAAATGCAGAGTCCAGGCACCAGCAGACACATTATCTGGAACAGCTCATGCTTGGCTTCCTGGTGACACTCTCTTGCTACATCCTCATGTAGCAAAGGGCAGACAAGCCTCCCCAGGCTCTTTTTAAAGGGCACCAATTCTTGAGGTCATCTCCTAAAAGCCTCACCTCTTAATCACACTGACAAGTAAGTCTTAATAGCTACATTTTGAGGAAAACACAGACATTCAGACCCCCATGCCTGGTTCCTCTGAATGAGAGTCAAGCTCATCATGTAGGTACTTGGGCGCATTTTCCCATTTCCAAAGGAGAGGTACTAATGCTTTTACTATGGACAAATATGCTTCAGTTCATAAAACTGAAGTGATCATTAATGAATTCATAATAATACCAGAAGTAGTAGAACCTTAAAATACATAGGAAGTGTATTTTTAAGTACAAAATCTATAATTTACTGGGTACCTATATGTGACTCACAGTCTTGTGTTTATATTCTCATGGGAGTCTATGATAATGTTTTGTTTTGTTTTTTAACTAGATTTTTTTTTGTTTTTTTGTGGGACCAGGGTTTGAACTCATAACCTTGCATTTGCCAGGCAGGTACTTGTGCCATGGAGCTATCTCCCCAGCCCCTTCATGGCAGTCTATGTAGCACCATATGTAGCATCATCATTATTTTACAAATGAAAAACTGGGGCTCTGAGATGTTAAAGTGGCTGGCTCCAAGTCACTCAGCTCATGGTCAGTAGATGCAGTGTAAACATAGACCCATTATATTACATATGCACAGCCCTGTACACATATATCCGCAATGAAACATTTCCAGTTACTTTTACTAATTCCACTTGAAGACACTGCATTTTACAGTTCTGAAGATAAGATTCCTAACAGATATGGCCCAGCATTGCATCACTTATCCCTTTGAAAAGCAATTTGGGGGGCTTGCCGGATAGTTCAGCTGTTT